>LOJH01003804.1:8306-37946 GCA_001685095.1 Ellobius talpinus
TCTCTCTCTCTCTCTCTCTCTCTCTCTCTCTCATGTGTGTGTGTACTTCTGTATTGAGGAAGTAATGAGGGTTAAGATGTAGGTTTTTTAAATCCTCATAAAACTGAGAGTGTGGAAGACATACAAATATGAAAACAGCGAAAAATCACCCAAAGAAAAGTGAGGTTAAAGCTAGGCATGGCATTTCAGATAAGGAAGCCGTCTCTCTTGCTGAGAACCGGGACAAAGGTTTTATTGTAAAAGAACCCTCAGAGGGACCCTTGGGACGCTCTAACAGACAAAGATGAAAGAGGACATTTCACATGAAGAGAAGAGCAGAAGCAGTGGATCCAGAGAGCTGAGTGCCAGAAAGAGAAAGAACAACAAAGGGTCCGGGACTGAGCTAGACCCAAGACTCCAGATGGAGCGGCGACCAGTAAGGTCACCTGGGCCTGACTGCTAGCCTAGGAAATTAGGACTTAACTTGGCCAGCAGTTGGGGATCCCTGCAAGTAGGGGACTAATGTGATTAAGCCCAGCTAAGATGGACCCATCTAGTGGCAGAAGGATGGACAGTGGTGAGAAGCCAGAAAATCAGTTCAGTGGGTATTAGCGAATTCCAGAGAGAAGGGCTGTGTAGCCCCAAGGGGAGCCACTGTGCAGTCTGCCTGATTGTATGAGGAGAGGGACTAGCAGCAAAATCATCACTAAGCCTGACTACAAAAAGAATGGAGGCCTCATCAAGAGTCTAAGGGTGTCAGGAGAAAAAGTTGGCTTAGGGGAAATCTGTCCATCCTGATCCAACCTTCCAACAAGTACGCGGAATGGAAGACTGACAAGGGGCGGGTAGGTGCTGGGCTCTCGGGAGTAGGCAGGATAGAGATGTAGCTCCCAGAGTTGAAGATGAGGCTGGTGGGTGCTCGTGGCTTCATGAGAAGAGCAAAGGAGAAGAAGCAGGAGCAAGGAGAACGCTTGAGAGATGGTAGAGGACATGGATGGAGGGAAAGGGACTCAGGAACAGCAGAGCGTAAAGCCCATGCAGGGAGGCATTAAACAGGCTAAATAGTCAATCAAGCCTGTGCCTCCTGCACCTGTGGCTGGAGATTCCAAGCTGAATAGGATAGATACATTCTTTGCCTTTATGAAGCTTCATGCCCAGGGGAAAAGACAGCTGTAGCAAGGAGTCAAAAAAAACCCTAACTAATAATTACAGATAAAATATGAGACTGAGGATTTAGCTCAGCAGTAGACTTGTTTATAGTTGAACTCAGACCCTAGACCTGGAAACAAACACACAAACAAACAAAAAAATCACAGTATATATACAAAGGAAGTAGCAAACTGGCTGCTGAGAGAAGGAATCAAAAGCACCAGATACATTCTTTAGAGATGTGGCTGGAGAAGCCCCTCTTCTCAGCGTATTATTTCATGTAAGAAGGGCCTGGCCAGGTTAGAGGAGCGGATGAATCTCCCAGTAGAGGAAAATAGGGGCAAAGAAGCTGGCATGACAAAGCTTGGCACATTGGAGATGCTGGCAGATTGTGAGGGTAAGGAGGGCACAGAGGCTGGAGAAGAAGCAGGCGTGAGGGTAACTAGAAGGGGTCAGAACCGTAGGCTGCAGTGATGAGCTTTAGACTTCACAGTAAGAGCAAAGGTCTATGTATGAAACTTAGACAGGGAAGCAGGATTTACTGGGGTGGGGGACGGTGTGGAAAGGCAGCTGCTGGATCCACACATGGGGTCCAGGAGATTTCTTCACGGAAGCAGAGGGGAGATGGGGTGGCTGAAATTAGCATGCAGTGTCAAGGGGCGAAAAAAATCTACTGCATGGCTATAGCTGAAGACAGGAGAAATGACATTTCTATATCCTACCCAGACCTCTGCCTGAGTCTCCCGACAAGTAGGAAGCCAGAATTCCTGTTTGGAGAAAAGACTAGGGCAGGAGTCACCGACAGGGTTGGCTCATTTCTGGTGGCATGGCTGGACTTTGTGGTTCAGAGCCAGTGGCAGAGATGAACTGGAAAAGCCCAGAGCCAGCATGGCCAGCTAGGGAAGAGACCGCACCGTGTCCTTGTCCCGATGGTCGCTTCTCACAGTGTGCTTGATGCATGGGTGTTGACAATCTCAGTGTGACTTTAATCGTACTAGACAGTGTTTCATAACTCCTCCTGTCAAACGATATTTTGTAAAAGGCCATGAAGTTTTAATAGCTGCCTGCTTCAAGAGAGTGCTCAGCTTTTAAATCCAAGCTGAAGGAAGCCAAATGAGATCTGGGTTATAATTACAGGGGTTGAGAAGTGCTGGAGAATTCTATAAATGCCAAATAAAAGAGAAAAGTACTTTGATGCCGAGCCTTCTGCAGAAGCGCTGATTGAACCCTCTGCTTGCTGCCCTTTGTCTCTAAGCTCCCAAAAGGATTGGAGTTTGGTTTCCATGGCCTACAGACAAGGGTTGATCAAAATTCACCCACTCTGCCTATGCAGGAGGCTGGGGCTTGAGTAGTGTCCTCTTTGAGCGGAAATATAAGGAGAAACCTCTAGAAAGATCAGGAGGACCAGCACATGTGCACTGCCATTGGGCTAGAGACTGTTTCTCAAGGCTCCCTGGCCATCTGTGTCCTCGCCCAGGGCTTTACATGGTGCCTGTGCCTGGCGCAGACACTCCAGGATCATCACTAAATGGCCTGGGCTCCTGAAGAGAGAGGGGAAAAAAATCTGTGGTAGGCTAACTACTACATCTCTTCTTTCCTCCCCTCTTCATCCCCAAAGTTGTGTATGTCCTGATCCCTGGAGCCTGTGGGTTATTCAGCTAAAGGGACTTTGCTGGTGCGATTATGTTAAGGCAGCCGATGTGAAGTTGCCCTGGGTTTGCCAGGGAAATGTGATTTCAAGGCTCCTAACAAGAGGAGGAGTCAGAGGAGAGAAGCTAGTGTAGACTGGAGAGAAGCTAGTGTAGACTGGAGAGATGCTAGTGTAGACTGGAGAGAAGCTAGTGTAGACTGGAGAGATGCTAGTGTAGACTGGAGAGATGCTCCTTCTGCTTTTTAAAACCATGTACCAAAACCTTTATTAACATTGTAAACAAAGGTTCGGCTGTTGCTGAAACTTGGAATTTCTAGACTTAAATAGGGGCAAATGGCAGTAATGCAGAGTAATACAATGCCCTCACTGCCCACTGGGAATGCAGACTGAGGAGTTAATAGCCACCCCTCAGATGGAGGACCAGGTACAGAAGTACTGGGGAACGCATACACGTCCACAGGTGTTTCTAAGTGACCGTCAGAGGAAGATGCAATGGTCAAGAGCCTTGCCACCCAAAGTGCTATAAGTAGAACCAGCAGCAGCCACACTAACCACTGACATTATTAAAAGCCAGTGCCTCTGGCTTCATTCCGGGTGAGATGAATTATTTTACTTAAGAATATTCTAATTTTTTAGAATTGTGCATGTCGTGGGGACTTGCCCAGTCGTGCCATGGCACAGGCATAGAGTTTAGAGAACATCCTTGGGTGTCAGCCCCCCCCCACTTCTATCTTTTTCAAGTCGGGCTCTCATGTCTGCCACTGTGTGCATCAGCCTTGCTGCCTCTGGAGAGCCTAGAATTCTCTTGTCTCCACTTCCATGTAGTACCGCTTGAACACGAGGATGCTAGCCACGAGCTCCTGCTGTCGTGGTTAGGGTTACTCCTGCTGTGATAAAACACCAGGACTCAAAGACAGCCGGGGAGGAAAGGGTTTATTTGGCTTATACTTCCACATCACTGTTCATTGCTAGAGGAAGCAAGGACTCCTGGAGGCAGGAGCTGATGCAGAGGCCCTGGAGGGGTGCTGCTTACTGGGTTGCTCCCCATGGCTTACTTAGCCAGTTTTTTTTTTGTTTGTCTGTTGTTGTTTTTTTTTATAGCACTCAGGACCACCAGCCCAGGGATGGCACCTACAATGGACTGTACTCTCCCACATCAAACACGAATCAAGAAAATGCCCTTCAAGTTTGTCTACAGCTCAATGCTTTGGAGGCATTCTCTCAGTTGAGTTTCCTTCCTCTCTGATGACTCTAGCTTGTATCAAGTTGACACAAAACTAGCCAGTGCAGCTACCATGCCCAGCTTTATGTGGATTCTTGGGATTCAAACTCAGGTTCTCAGGCCAGCATGGTGCCTTTACCCACTTAAGCCATTTCCCCGGACCAACATTTGAATTTTAAACAAGTTTCTCAGCTGATAATTGAATAAACAACATAGTTTTCTCGGTGCACTTTGAAACAATCCAGATTCCTAGGCCAAAGCAATTGGTATTAGAAGCTTCCCAGGTGATTTCATGTGAAGCCAAGGGTAAGAACCTGTGGTTTAGGATAAAAGCTTTCAGACTGGATTACCAAGAGAGCCTGTTCAGCACAGGACTGTTGCTCTCCATAACAGAATGTACGGTAGGCCCGGGGCCCAGGAAGATGGATTGCTAGCAAGCGAGGGTCTAAGTGACTCTGGGAGCAGAGGTAACCAACCATTCAGATTGGTGTGGCAGCTGCCTGTGAGCCTGCTCCAGTGCTTGCTGTCACAGACCAATGGCTCCCTCTGCAGTTGGCCCCGCCCAACACTTGCTCACCTTTCCAGGTGTCCTCCTTACCTTCCTTAAGCAGAAAAGCAATGCACCGGTCCAAATAAAATAAAAGAATTGGCTGGATAACATTAAGAAAGTGCTCTTAGGAAGACAGCATTCATCTCTCTCTCTCTCTTTTTTTTAACCACTTAAAATTCTATACCTACCCAAGTATAGTGGCTCTTTCATGAGATCTCAGCACTTAGGAAGGTTGAGGCAGGAGGACTACTTCAAGTGTGAGGCCAGCCTGGGTTACATAGTTCCTGGCTTGGGTTCTGTTCTATTGCTATGAAGAAACACCATGATGAAAGCGACTCTTATAAAAGAAAGTATTTAACTGGGGCTTGTTTACAGTTGATGAGAGTTAGTCCATTATCACGGCAGGAAGGAGACAGGCATGGCATTAGCTGAGACTTTTATATTCTGACCTACAGGCAGCAGGCAGAGAGAGAAACACTGGGCCTGGCATGGGCTTTGGAAACTTCAAAGCCCACTCCCAACAACACACTTTCTCTAACAAGGACTTATCTCCCAATTCTTCCCAAATAGTACACCATCTGCGGGCCAACCATGCAAATTTATGAGCCTATAGGGTCCATTCTTATTCAAACTACCACAGATAGTGAGATAAAACAATAATAGCAACAACAAATTTATTTAGCTATAAAGCCTCCCCGCTCCATTTCTATCCGGTATTATTTTATTTTTCACACAAGTCCTGAAAACAATGCATCCATCCCAAGGGCCCTCAAACACTGAAAGTTTCATGTGTAATGGGGAAAAAAAATCTTTCAGATGATGCTTGCCCCCAAACCATAACTACCCCTATCCAGCACTCTGCCAGCACAATTTGTTCACTACATGTTACAGTCTTTTGGGTAATGATATTGTGCTGAGCCCTGGTTCTGCCACTAATTGCCAGGCTTAGCAGCAGAACTGATGTGAAGACTGACAGATCATGTGCCTCAATAAATGGCAGACAGTGTTAGTTATAGGAATCACTGTTGCTAGCTTCCTATTGCTATGACAGATACCTGGGATAAACCGGCTTAATGCTTTGAAATTTTGCCGCATGATTTCAGAGGTTTCTGTTAAGGATTGCTTGGTCCCATTGCCTAGGACCCACTGAAACACTCTTCATATGGGAGCATATGGCTGAGGAAGTTGCTCTTCTCAGGTTCGAAGAGTGAGGGGAAGGGAGATGAAGGTTCTAATACCTCCTTCAGGTGCACCCCCTCGGTAACCAGACTTCCTGTCAGTAGGTGCCATCTCTTAAAGGTTCCATACATTCCCAATAGCACCATAGGCTGGCAACACATGGGTCATTGAGTCCTATAGGTTCATGCCACGGTGATCATCTAATAGGGGAATGGGAGCCGATTAGGTGGATCAAATGAAGATTCCAACCCTTGAAATAGCCCTGAAAGAGGGATATAGCCTCCTATTTCACAATAGTACTCTAGAGACTGAGTATAAAGTTCAGTCTCCAAGGACTGTCAACAGCAGGGTAACTTCATATTGTTTGAACTCTTTTACGACACTAGAGAAGGCAGACTCCAACTCACAGCTTTTCAGTCCAAAAAGTTATCTTAGTTATGGCCCTCTTGGCCTTCAACCAGCTTTCTATCTGACCCAGCAATCTTATCCTAACATTGCCTGAGCATACACAGCTTCTCCAGTCATCTTTGGTACTAAATGGATAAAGTATTTATATATGCACTTTCAGTCATGAGAAGCAAGTTACCACCATTTTAAAAAAAGGGGGGGTTGAGCCTTTGGGAGCATCATTCCCTGGGTGGTCTGATCTGGGGTCCTTGTGATAGGTGTATTTTCCTTTGAAGCTTGCACAAGAAGAAAGGAACACACGGATAGGTCCTTTTGTACTCTTATTATAAATTATGATTTTTATCACCACTTCCACTCATCCTAAAGGAGTTTCTTTATATTGTAACAATACAGTTCTTGCACATTTAAGACAATGTTTCTGTGTCTCCTCCCATGTGAAATGGTGAGTTGTTTGTCATTAAGAAAGCGACAATTTCTTATGCATCTTAGTACTCAGTACTGTTTCTAGACCAGAGAGAGCTAGACTGTGCTTCCGGGGCAGGGGGTGGGACTTCTGGGGCAGGGAGTGGGAGTTCCTGTGGGGTGAATGAAACCTTTGAGTTTGGAGGGATGTGTTCATTACTTTTCCATAACTTTGATAAACTACCCGAAGGGAGCAAATTCAGAGAGGAAGGATTTCCTTTGGCTCATGGTTAGAGAGGGTAGAGATGATCATGGCAAGGCATGCATTGGGATAGAGCACCCCCATCTGTGGCAGAGGGAGCATGAGAGGGCTGGTTGTATGGTGGAGGCAGTCAGAAAGTAGAGGGAAAGCTAGCCAAAAACACAGCCCAACTCTAAGGTCCCTAAGACCTGCCTCCCTATGACCCACTTCCGGTACCTAGGATCAGTCTTGTAAGAATCCCACAAACCTCACCACCAGCCAGAGACCACTAGTTCCATCACATGAGCATGTGAGGTCATTTTGCACTCAAACCATAACAGGGGCACAGGGGCATTGACTTGATTTTGCAAGGGGAGTGGCTGTTTTCTCTTCATCCAGCTCACCAACAGAAAGTCCTCCTGCCCATCTGGGCTCCAGAGTCCGCCCACAAGGAGAGTCTGACTCAATTTCTGTTGGCTCTGAGCCCAGACCAGCAAAAACCAAGGTGATTCCTGAGTGAAATCGTAATGGCTTAATCATAAGACTTAAATCTCTATTTGTCACATCTGGGGCTTAAACTGTCAAGGATGTTTGCCTGGTGTCCCCAGTGAGAGCCAAAGGAAGAGAAAGAAAGACAAGCAGAGACTTCTGGGAGCATCTCAGACATGACATCATGAATAGGCCGCAACACCTGTCCCCATCCAGATATGAGCCCTGTATTATGGAGCGAGGGTCTTCAAAGTGTCTGCAAAGCGATTTTTACCTCATTACTAGAAAGTAATGATTCCTTTTCCGCCTGTGCTGTGCTTCGGTTCTTCCCAATAAATACCCAAGTCCAGCTATAAAGAGCGAAGGTTTCACTTGCTTCCCTGACAAAGAATTAAACAATTCAGCAACATAATAAAAATCAGAGGGAGTGGTAGAGGAAGCCCATCTGATTCGGGGTCTGCAAACCCAGACGCTTGCAACCGCCAAGCAGACTGGAGAAGGGGTCGGTGGGATGCAGCCAGGAGCTGTCAGCACTTAGGGAACTGGAAAGATACTGCTAAGAAAGTCATTCGCACACACATTTTACAATCTGAGGGCAGATGGCAAGTGTGCGAATTTATATTTCAGAAATCCAAGACCCAGAGATTTTTGCCCAAGATTATACAACTCTCACTTACCCGTAATAGAAAATTATTCCGATTGTGGCATGTCTTCCTAATTGTTTACCCATGCAAGGGACATTCAGATTATCTCTGTATGTACAGCATTCTGAATCTGTGGTGTGTGTGTGTGTGCGCACCTGTGGTGTGTAGTTGGTTCTTTTTTACTCTTTACTCTTTGGGGTGGCTGCCATTCTGCTCCCAAATAAATCACGTGGAGGCTTACTCTTTCTTACAAATGCCTGGCTTATAAGCAGCTTATAAATATTCTTATAAATAGCTTGGCTTATTTCTAGACAGCTTTTCTTATCTTAAATGATCCCATCTATCTTTTACCTCTGGGCCTTTTCCTTTTCTTACACCTGTAATCTTACTTTCACTCTTGCTGAGTGGCTGTGAAGCTGGGTGGCTGTGAAGCTGGGTGGCTGGCCCCTTTTCTTGCTCCTTGATCTCTCCTACTTCCTGATGCCTCTTTTTATCCTATTTATTCTCACTGCCTGGCAGCCCCGCCTATCTTTTCTCCTTTCTTGCTATTGATCATTTGGCTCTTTATTAGGCCAATCAGATGTTTTGGACAGGCAAAGTAACACAGCTTCACAGAGTTAAACAAATGCACCATAAAAGAATGCAATGCATCTTTGCATCATTAAATAAATGTTCCACAGCAGAAACAAATGTAACACATCTTAAAATAGTATTCCACCGCACACGTGTGTGAAGCAAACATGTCAATTCTTGTAACCAGATAACTAGGAATTTCCTAGTTCTCAACAATTTTAAATGGCACAGGCTGTGAGAAAGTTAAAAAAAAAGGCGAACTAAGCCAACTGTCTTCTCTATTCTTCTGGCACCATTCTTGTGAGGCTATAAATAATTTTATTTACAGTTCTTGGATGTTTTCGAAACAGCAGTTTTTGTATCTCTTAAGAGGAAGATAGCTGAGTTTAAAATACAATAGATTGGTCACTTAGAAGAAGACCATGTGTTCTTAGGAGGAGGTGGCAGGATTGGGCCCACCACCTTCTCCTCCCTAGTTGAATTCAAGGTCACCATCAAACTTCCCTTGGAGCTTGAATTTAGCAGAAAGAACCTGCCTCTAAGTTGGGCTCTGGCCCAGCCTGGCTGGAGGGGGTTCTCTGCCAGCTTTCTTCATATCGTGCAGGCCATTAACAGCTGAGAAAAAGTAGGAGGCCATCCACGCAGCCAGCTAGAGTCCTGTGGAGTCTGTCTGCTGCAAAGTCGTTTATTCTGTGGACACATTCTTCCCGGTTCACCCTGTTCTCTGTCTACACCACATGATTTTAGTCTTTCCCACAGGCCAGGTACTTTCCATGTGCTTTTTAATTTAATCCTCCCTATGAATAAAATGGACATGCCCACTTCACTTGTGAAGTAACTGAAGTTTAGATCCTTCCAACCTCCTGTGGTTAGGATTGGAACTCAGACCTACCTGCCTTCCTAACCTAGGCTTTTAGGCTGACCTACACTTCCTGCTCTGAGCCAAGTGTCTTAAGGCAAACTTGACTTCCATGACCTTTGTTGTTTGCTTTTATATTTTCTGTCAGTGAACAAAACACAGTCTTTGGTCAAGGCTATGGGCCCCAAATGGGGAAGATGAAGGCATCCCCACTACACCCTTATATATTTTCCCCTAGTTTATAGGGGGAGGGGTTGGAAATTGGATATGTTATTTATCAAATTTCAAATGTTTAAAAATAATTGAAGCTTTAGAAACTCTGCCAGTGAGCCAGCAGGAATTCTTGTTTAACAATGGTGCCTAGGAAGCAAAGTTTCACCAAAAGGTAAATCCCACTGGTCTATGGCTTTAGCCGTAAATACACCGCTGTGTTCCCACAGGCTGGGGTTCAAAGGTCCAGCTCTCTAATTGTTAGGTTGCGAATTTCTAAAAAGAGCTTGCCACAGGACCTGACTTTGAGGGTCTTCTTCCTGTTTTTCTCTCTTCCATACCCATCATTTCATTCATCAGGATTTCCAGCTAGACTTGGGTAACTATCCCCGCTGCTCTCTGTAAGTCCATTGGCTTCCTTTGGAAAGCAAAACACCAGAGCAAAGGCTGCCACATCAGGCTCAAACCTAGGAACCATCATCTCATGCAAGTTGATTCTGTATAGAAAATTCCCAAACCCAGACTTACTGCCTTGTTTTACGGATTCTTTTATGTGGAACCAACTCCAGATCACATTTACTTCCACTTAGCTGTGTCTTTGACTTAAGAGAAAATTTCAAATGGCGAATTGAAATTTGCCAATGCATGAATTGAATTCTGAGATACTGTTCTAGGTGCAAAGTTTGAAGACTGACTCTAAGTGTGTCTGGGTCTCTAGGAGAGTCAGTAATAATCCAAATAAATAGAGAATATCCAGGGCATCTTATAATGGAACAGTCACACCTATAATTCAGCTCAAGCACCTTCCCTGTCCTTCTGCCCAGAGCAGCCCACTCATCTTTTCTCTTAAAAGGACCCAGGGGAGACATTGTCCTTGCCTGTCCTCTATCATGAAGGGGATCATTAACAGAGGGACAGGGTAGAGGGCTGGCTCTGCCTGAGCTCAGGAGCATAAGATTGAGGAAATAGTGTGCGGTGCTTCAGGTAAAGTTTCCAAGCAGGGTCAGCTTGGAACCACAGCTTGCTACTTGTGTCACCTTGGAGAACCATTTCCAGGTCTCTGTGTTTGTGTGTCTCCATCTGTAAAGTCTATGCTGCCTTGGCCTTGACACTGCAGGAACGCTGCAGGTACACTGTAGGCATACTGCAGACACACTGCAAACACACTGCAGGCACATAGCAGGCACACTGCAGGCACATGGCAAACACACTGCAGACACACTGCAGGCACACTGCAAACACACTGCAGGCACACTGCAAACACACTGCAGGCACACTGCAGGCACATAGCAAACACACTGCAGGCGTGCAGCAGGCATGCTGCAGACACACTGCAGACACACTGCAGGCACATGGCAAACACACTGCAGGCACACAGCAGGCACACTGCAGGCACACTGCAGGAACGCTGCAGGCATGCTGCAGGCACACTGCAGGCACGCTGCAAACACACTGCAGGCACACTGTAGACACACTGCTGGCACACTGCAGGCATGCTGCGGGCACACTGTAGACATGTAGCAAACACGCTGCAGGCATGCTGAAGACACGCTGTAGGCACACTGCAGGCACATTGCATGAACGCTGCAGACACACTGTTGGCATACTGCAGGCATGCTGCAAACACACTGCAGCCGCTTACTAGTAGCTATTCTTAAGAATGAGACCAATGCAAACTATTCTTAAGAAAGAGACCAATGCAGCAATTCTCAGAGTCTGAGTGGAGGCAGAGCACAGTGAGTCTGGGTAAAGGGTCCAGTTGAGACCCTCAGAAATCACAACTGCATCCTTCATTCATAATCTTTGTCATGGATCTAGAGACATGTGGCCCTCTTCTTTTTTTTTATCTCTCACCTTGCCTCTAGGAGCTGTATGGTGGGCTGGCTCAAGGCCATGTGTGGTGGTGAAATACAAGGCTGAAGGGAATTTCCTTCCAGTGGCAATCCACGACCGAATGCCAGAAAACAAAATGTGCTCACACTCCTTAATGAATATAATGACGCCCACAACTAGTGACCGTGTTAACACTGGATATGATGTTTAAAGGCAGAAAGCAATATCTATCATGATACTATCCTCAGGGGATCAGTACCCCAACATCTGAACCATCACACAAGTGCTTGACTCTGGGCTGGAAGCTGATCCTACTACATAAGCAAAGACAGGGGCATCCAGGGATGTGGAGCATGACCTTGCCTCATCCCAGAGTTGGCAAGATTTCCCATGGAGAGGACAAATGATAGTTAGCAAAACCATTGGGCAAGGTGTTGAAACTCAATGTCATGAATTTCCAAAACCCCAAACAGCTGTCAAATATGAATGACAGAACCACAAACTGCAGCTGTCTTATTTCCCACCCACACATGGCTCGGCTGCCATATTGCTACAGGATTCTCTGGCAGAGGAGCCATGGCCACCCTTTGCCTAGGACATCCCAGGAGGGGGGATCATTCTTTCCCTCTCCCCCTCCCTCTCTCCTTCTGTCCCCCAACCCCTGCCCTGAGTGTGTAATTGGATATTACTCGTTGAGCTCAATACACTGAAACTTGGACTCAATAAACTGAAATCTGGAAACACTTCCATGGCTGATGCAATGTGGCCACAGCATGTGCAGAGACATATGGGAGAAAATGGAAATTTCCTTATTGGTTTTGCTACCATATCTTCCCAAAGGTCAGTGATGTACAGGTTACTGGCTGGAAGACAACTACAATCCAATGAACTCCGACTGCATTACTCCCATATTAGAAATTTATCAGTTCAGGTGTTAAGTTACAGGCTCATTGTATTTTTGGTTAAAACCATGGGTTTATATCCCTTTGTTGATAAGTGGAGAGACAGAAAGGTAGAAATAGAAATTGATGATATAAGACAATTTCTTAGGTTAATAGTAACTAAATCAAAATTATACCTGAATGAGTAAGAATGCTTGCTGCTCTCTCATAAGATGGGCATTCAGTACCCTAAACCCATATTGGTAGCTCACAACTGCCTGGACCTCTGGATCCAGGGGATCCCATGTGCTTGTCTGACCTCTGGAGTTACCCAAATGTACACATACATGCACACACACACACAGAGAATAAAAAAATCTATTTTAAAATGTCTAAAGGATTGCGCCATGTGCATGCAGTCCCATAGAGATGAACACCAGCCTGGGGCAGGGGGTGGGGGCGGGAAGTCTAGCAGGACCAGCTGGTGAATGAGCAAACAGAACCGTGAGGATTCCAAGGGTGGACATTGGAAGCACAGCATCACCTTGGTTGCTGGAATAGGTCTTCCCTGGGAAGGGAGAACGCACACAGGAGGCAGCTGCAGTTGGGGGCAGGGATTCAGGCTGCCGACCCTGGACCTCTAAAATGAACAAGTGTAATGGGGTTAACTGTGGAGAAAAGCTGCATCCTGGCGGCTTGAAGGGGAGCCAGGGTGCCCATGCTGGGGACAGACCTATGCCGAGGCTCTCTCAGGAGCTTCACAAAAGAGCGGAGACATCCAAAACTGAAAATTTCAGTGACTTCCCCAAGCATATAGAGCCAGAAGGCAGCAGAGCTGGGACTAGACCCTGACACTCCATATATAAAGTCTACTCTTGTCTCCTCATCATCACGTGACTCGAAAGGGAAGAAACCACTCAGACCCACAGCTTGGTGGGGGGCATGATGGATTTAGATGAGGTAAGCAACTATTGTAGATGAAGCATATGGGGGAGATTGAGAAGACGGGTAGAAGGCAGGACTTTGGGGGCTGGGAAGCTGTGCTGAGCCTAGACTGGACTCCTCAGGCAAGGGGAAGAAGCAGAAGAAAGCCAGCCTCCAGCTGGAGTTAAGCCAAGTGTTTTAGAGAAAGGAAATGATGGCCGGACTCTGAGGGAGGAGTGGAATTGGAAGGACATGAGACCCCTCTGAAGCTAGTACATGGAAGAGATCATTTTTGTTGTTGTTTGTTTTTGAGACAGGATTTCTCTGTGTGGCTTCAGAGCCTGTCCTGGAACTAGCTCTTGTAGACCAGGCTGGCCTTGAACTCACAGAGATTTGCCTGCCTCTGCCTCCCAAATGCTGGAATTAAAGGTGTGCGCCCCCACCACCCGGGGAGGAAGAGGTCTTTTAAAGACACAGATAACAGCAAAGTGGGACTGGACCACCTGCTTTATAAACTTCCCCATCAGTCCCACGATGTACTGCAGGGCAGTTCTTGCTGTCTTCTCTGCCACCCACTGCCGAGCCTCCCGATGGCTCAATCACCAGTAACTCTTCAGCAGCCTCTGCTTTCCTTTGCCAAACTTCTTTCTCAAACCTGGCAAACTGATTCACAAGCTTTCAGGTCCAGATCTAGGGTTTCCCCAAGCAGGACAGCTTCCCATTGTCACATGGCAGGGCTTGACCCTGGCTTTCTAAACAACTGTTCAAAGATACCTTTATGAAACTACAGCTCCTTTCTTGTCTCCTCCTGTGACATCAGGGAAGCTGATCCACCAAGTTCATCTTTGAATCCTGAAGATCATGTCTTTGGTACCTGGCAAGTGAAGGGTGCCCCTTAACCTAAACCATCTTTCCTAACATTTCTTGAGACTGTGAGAAAGCACAACCAGTCAGTTTACCTGTTTCTACTCAGCTTGATACCCCACTTCTATCTAGAACCCCATGGTTTGCACATACATGAAAATGGACAATGCAGCCTCCGTGTCCACCATCCATCTACCTTCCCTCACTGTAGACAGGTGCTGCACAGCGAGCCCTAAGCCTGCAGTTGTGCACACCAGTGGAACAGGATATGTATCAGGGTGTGGATGTGGAGAATCCAGAGCATAGGCATGTGCTACCTGGATGGGGACTCTGCCATCTTGGAAACAGAAACATGGCCTAGAATCGAAGCTCATGGTAAAAATGCCCCTTTGGCTCTACGGTCTCTTTGACTTGCGATTGGGGTGTTGTCCGAGAAAGGACAGAGTCAAGCACTCCAAAGCTTGCAATGCTGGGTTTCTGTGGCAGCACAGTTCGCCATTCTATGAAATAGGTGAGATACAGCGATGCTAGAGGCCAAACGTTAAGATGGGAGGAAGGGGGCTTCTGAAAATTCACTGAGTAGGAAGAAGACGTCAGAGTTCCTAGGGTCAGCTGGCTGAGTGGCCAGAGAGAAGATTCAGGGAGAGGGAGGGAGGGAGTCTGGGATAGGGCAGGTGAGAGGCAGGAGGCTCATTGCTGGGAAGAGTATCTTTGTACTGTTAGCTTAGGTATGAATCCGGTGTCAGTCCAGATAGGATACTAGGGGAGCAGTACTCACTGGCAGGAAATACATCACTTAGAGCCTAGGTCAGGGGTTGTTATTGGAGGTGGGAATTTGGCAGTCCTTAGCTTGTAAATGATACTTCATGCTATGGGTGTAGCCAGTTGTACAACAGGAAAGTGAAGAGGGGAGTCAACACCAGTAGCTGACACAGGAGCCATGGAGAAGCCCGGAGACATGAGTATATGAAAGGATACATGAAATCTAGAGGCTGCTGGATCAGGAAATCAATTTCCAAACCACAGAGAGAAAGACGCTCTGTCAATCGCCAAGTCAAGCTTGGGACGGGCTACAGAGGGTGTAATGTCTTAGGGAAAGCAATTTCATCAGAGGGATGGTGGCCGAGGAAGTGGGGGGAAGATAAAGTAGAAAGGAGGACGTTGTGGGGGTGGGTGAAGGAGAGATGGTGTTAGCTTTGGTCTTCAAGAAGTTTAGGCAGGCAGGAAAAAAACAAGTAGGCTTGTCATGAAGTTGATGCAGAACTTGGGAATGGTCATCATGGCTTTGGGTTCTTTCTTTAAAATGAAAGTAAACCTAAAGCATTTATGCATGGTGATGGATAGAGATGAATGCAAAAGAAAAACCCAAGAAACAAGAAGTAAAAACTCAATGGAACAGAGGGGATTCCTACAAAACAGAGAGAGAATCAGGGGCATAAGGCCTTTGGGAGAGTGCTGCTCTTGGAATCAGCCCCTATGAAAGAAAGGAAGGAAGAAAGAAGTCTGAGGAGCAGGGGAGCAGTGGCGAGGGTGGGGGGAGGTGACCACAGTGCAGCCAGGGTGAAGCTTTGGCTGAGTTCTCTAGGGAACCCTGAAGATGGGAGAGCCCTTCAGGTTTATTCCTGGTTGGAGTAGAGCCAGGCCTTCACACTCCTGCATCTACCAACCAGCGTAAGCCATTTTGGGAAGAGAGTGGGGCTGAGGGCAAGGTGACCCTGTCCAGGGAAGGTGACCCTGTCCAGGCAAGGTACTTCCTGCAGGTGGGCAGCTGCTGAAAGCCACAGAAGCACTTGCAATAGCTGAAAACAGATCCTTCCATCCTGAAGAGGAATCTGGGCTTTCCATCAGATCAGGTCAGTTCCAACATGTGAGGCTGAGTCAGTAAGACATAAATATGAGATTTATTGCACAAAATGGCTTCACATAGTTAGGGTGGGGTAGCAAAGTAAGCCTGAAATCTACAGACCGGGTGGGCTGTCAGTAAAGACATATGCTCCTGGGTACAGCCACAGCGGCTGTCCACAGTGAGAACTTCTTTATCATCAATGAAACCTCACTTCTGTCTACAAGGCCTTTTAAGTTGGTTGGCCCAGGTCCTCCAGATCTGGAACAATCTTGTCAGCTGCCTTCAGGGAGCGGGTCCCAAGGTTTCCTCTCTATACTTTCTCCACAGCAGCAGAGAACACATTGATTGACCTTATCTTCTGTCTTCTTTTGGCCCAAACATGGTGTCTCTCTTCTTCTAGCCCTTGCCTCCTAGGTTTCTGTCCCTGCCCTCTCTCCCAACCTTTCTCTCCCCATCACCTCCCTCAACTGCTCAGAAGACCAAAGGATACAAGTCACTCCACTAGAACTGTTGTCTCTGCACTCGGTCCCCTTTCTGCTTCCCTCACACACCATGGCAGGACACAGAGGACTGCTTGCAGGGCAGCTTTCACAGAGATTGCAGTTGGCACACCCGCAGTGTGAGCTCGGCTTGGAGCGGGGCCTCACTGAGGAATGGTGTGATATCCGATGTTGCATCTGAGGTGAATTTAATTCTGGGCCTGTTGGATTTCTGTTTCAGACTTTGGTTGGACAGGCTTAAAGTTTGTCACATGTTTTCTTCAGCAGCCTGGAATTTGGGGCATAAAGAGGGTCACTCTGAAGTCCACCATTTTTACTAATTTTGGGCAGAAAGTAGGCCTCTGGAGTTTCATGGAAGTGAATAAGTGTCCCCCAAACTTCGCCAGAATTAAAATGTGAAGAAAGTCATTTGGAATGACTCTGTCATTTGGGCAGTTTTCCAAGACCAAAGGTACAGCTGCTGAGATACCGAGCTTAAATGTCATCATCTGCACAAGCAACTTCCCATCTGAGCGATTGCTCCGCATGTAGCAGCAAGTCTGGGTCATGCGTGCCATTGCCAGCACGAGCTCATTTCATCAGCTTCGTCACATGAGCCTCTCCTTCCTCCCACCATTCATCTCTTGACTTCCTCCTTCTAAGAGAAATGTACCCCAAACCCAAAGTCCACAGAAGCAGGATCATGTAAAGTTAGTTCTCAAGGATTAGGAGTCAGGATGTGGGGGGCAAAGCATGAAGCCTATCCTTAGGGGTCTGTGTCTGGTCTTAAAACAACATCTCCTTGGAAGTCAACTTCCCCGGAGCGCTAGAGGAGTTAAATTTTCTCCTTACCTTGGATTTTCCTGTAGTCACTTATTAACAGGACTTCAAAGTTCCTCTTCTAACAGCCAAATTAGACCAGGACTGATATGAAAAGAACCAGCAGGACGAAACAAGTTAAGAATTTGGAGGTCATGAGGACAGACACAATAGCGAGCCTGGTTTGGGGCGCCTCGTTTTCCACACTGTGATCTTGTCTGCACATCTGTTTTACTGAGAGTAATTATGATTTTATTTCTAATAAAAGTATAAGATCAACTACTTCGTTTCTCTGTCTTTGTTTCCTACCTCTCTCCTTCCCCATCTCTCCACCAATGATAGGTGAGAGATGTTGTAACGTGGAGCTCTAAACAGCCTTTTTCTGGCCTGATCTGCTAATCTGGCTATGACTGAAGCTGTATGTGTGACCATATCAAGGGTTTGGCGCATCTAGCTGCTTCTCAAAGGCCACCTGCATCGTGGGAGTGATATGAGGGAACAGGGCCTCCAAATCACCAGCCCTGGATGTCAGAGGTGATCTCAGATGATCATTTTAATTGGAGGACCAACATTTCCAAGACTCTTCCAGGCAGGAGATGACTTCTGGGTACATTAGATGCTACTGGAGCCAGGAGCAAGTGGGTCAGAAAGTCTGGCCCTGACCGGAAGAGCTGCGGCAATTATTAATGATACCCCTGCCTATAGTACTCTGCCTCAGAATCTAGGCCATGGAACAGGCTCAGCATGAAGATGCTACAGTCTGGGGTAAGTGTTATGGTCTGAATATGAAGGGTCCCCCACAGGCTCATGGATTTGGATGCTCAATCCCTAGCTCTTGGAGCTGTTTTTGAGTTTGCAGCATCTTTGAAGCAGGAGATATGGCTGTCATGTTACATGGCTGAGTGTCTAAGGGCAGTCTGGGGAGGGCTGTTTGCAACCTTAACACTCTGTTCCTTGGCACCATGTAACAAGCCCCTATGCACACCTCCCCTGCCATAGACCAAGACCTCTGCCAGGATGGATACATCCCTGAACCAAAATAAACCTTCTCCCCATGAAATCGCTTCTGCCAGCTATCCTGTCACGGTAAAGAAAAAGTAATTAATAGAGCGGGAAATGCAGTTTTCCCAGGATAGGGAATTTGTCAGATACATTGCAAACTTTTTTTTGGAATAGTTCCTGGAGTGTCAGCCACCCAAGGGTATTAATCACACCTTATTTTTAGATCAAAGCTCGATTTTCTAGTTGAGCTATTTACCTTGATGAGAAATGACTTCCAAATTTTTCTCATAATCTATTCGTTTTAATCCAAAGAAATTTTGCCAGTGCCAGAGAGGCTATGAGTAGGGTTACGGGGCTCTGAAGGAAATTCCTTGAATGTCTGCGAACTGGTGGCAGCTTTGGGGATGGGTGAGGGATAGAGAGGAAAGACCTGGATTTGAACTTCAGCTCTCTCTCCCTGGGATATACTAAGTTTCTTTTGACATTAGTGTCCTAGTGCTGAGTTTGAGAGTAAAGCAAACATCCATAAACTCACATTTTAAACAGTATTCAAGATATAAAACATATCCACAGCATCTTTGTAGATGCTCTGAGAACAACTCCACTCGTTCAGATGTTTGAACGCAATAGTAACATCGCCACAGTTAATTCTACTTCCTAACAACTGCATGTTGTGTCTTTCTCTGCATGCCTTGTATGTGTCTACTTAGTGCCCACAGTAGCCTCACACAACAGAGACTAACATTGCTCTATTTTGTATGTATTTCTTTTTTCCTATCCTTCATGATTTACTTGTTTATCTATTTGAATTAGCTCACAAATTAGCAAGTTTCTTTGTGGCTTTTCCATATACGTAGCTTTTGTTTCTTCTCCTTGGAGTCTGTTCCACCCCTCCCCCACCTCCCTGCTTACCCCATCCTTGGTGGACCCTTCCTTCCAACCCCAGTATTCCCCTTCCACTTTCACATCACGTGTGCCTTCTAACCCTCTCCACCCCTCCCTTAAAGCATCTTTGAGATATATATATATATATCTTCCAGCTCCTCTTAGTTTCCTAGCCTCTGCCCAACACTTGATCACACCTAAATTTACATATTTAGCAATTAAAAACCAGGATTATTATATGAGCAAGAACATGTGATATTTGTCTCTCTCTGCCAGGTTACCCCACCTAATGTAACATTTTCTAATTATGTCCACTTTCCTACACATTGCATTTTTCTTCACAGCAGTATAAGATTCCATTGTAAATCTATATCATATTCTCATGTTCTGTTCATCTGTGGATGGTCACCAGTCTGAAAAGAACAACAATAAACATGGATGTGGAAACTGAAGCCCTGAGAAGCTAACCAATGTTTGTCTAAGGCCAGCTTCAGAATCGGGCTTTCCAAACCTGGAGTTCTAGATTCTTGGTGCAACACTCTACTGCATTTGTTAAATTAGTAATCATTATTTTACATGCTTGATAAAGTTCTCAAGATCAAGGGCACCCATGCATGCATCTGCATGTGTGTGTGTGTGAGCACACTCCTGAAGAGAAGCATCTAGGTAGGGTCGAGCCTAGACTGGACGTAAACCTCTCTAGCTAGTCACACTCTGGCCACACCCTAATCTGCATATGAAAGATACTTTCCAGATAACTTTCAAAGGTACACACAGAAGGCCCTGACCATCTGTCACCAGCAACCCAAGCTGCAGGTTCTCATGAGTATCGCTCAGGACCGATAGGCACAAATAGTGTTTGAGCTGACCTAAAGGTACTTGTTCTTTCTAGTTTGCTGTAATTTCATGCTAGATGCCTCACATAATCCCATCTAACCGGTGGGGATATGGAGAAAGAATGACTCAGCAGAGGTCACCCAGCTAATAACAGGAGAAAGCTACCCGGGTAATCAGCTTCCTTCCTGCTCCACTGTACAATCCCCTCTCTTCCTCCCGGAGTGAAGCTGGTGCCTACTTTTGTCTCCCTACTTTTGTTTCCACTCTCACCTTCTTGTGGGGAGGCCTCCCTAACTCCTGGAAAGGTTGAGAGGGTGAAGCAGAGAGCTGTGTGACATCAAAGAAAAAGCACATAGAGCCCCGGGGGCTGGGCGGCTGTTGTGGGTGGAGGCCTTGAGTGCCCCAGAAGCAACTAAGTGACCCATTTTTCTTAGTCCTGCCCACACAGTTTCTACTGTCGATTGCAGTGGCCATTGGCTGACTGCAGCTGCACAGGCCCAAATGACCTAGCAGTGATGACCCTGAGGCAAGGTAGGAGCAGCTCTCAGCAAAGGCACACGGTCTACCTTTCTGACTCCAGGCCAGGAATAAATGCCCATCCCCAAGCCCCTGCCATTCTTTCTGTTCTTCAGTATTAATATCTATCTGTCCATCTTCCGAGGAACATGAAAGAGAACTTGCAAAAAGTGTGTGTGTGTGTGTGTGTGTGTGTGTGTGTGTGTGTGTGTGTAAAGATGGCTCAGTCCTGTGCACATTCATCCTGTGGACTAACCAAGGAGCTTGTCTTTGTGCAGATAAGCTTGGAAAGTGGAGCTGGGAGGATGTGAGGATGTACTTCAGGTGAAAACAGAACTTGTTTGTGTAAATTTTGCTCTAAGAGAAAAAAAATAAATCTATTGAGAAAAACAACATAAAGCATAAATTATGTTTTATTCTAACTATATTGGTTATGCTCAATATCATTTGAGCATCCTTTACTTAATCGGTCCAATTCAGTATGACGATTTCTCCTTCTCTTCTGCCCCTCCTCCTCTTACCTTTTCTCCTCCTCCCCTTTAGTTCTGGAGATGGAATCCAGGACTTGCTACATGAGTCATCTGCCATATCCCAGAGTTTTCTTCCTTCCCCTTCCTTCCTTCCTTCCTTCCTTCCTTCCTTCCTTCCCTCTCCCCCCTCTCTCCCTCTCTCTCCTAAATTAACCTCTTCCCTTTGTCTTGTGTAGGTGGACTGAAAACTCCCTTGTGAACACAGAGGACTGTCTTTCCTAATCACACCATCGCCCAATGGTAGACAGTTGTCTTTCTCTTTGACTTTCTCCCCTGCCTGCATCCCTTTGTCTTTCTTCCCTGCCTGCATCCCTTCCTCTTTTAAGGGCATTCTATATCTGAGAGTACAGCTCCTTCTGCACAGGCTGAAACTTCCCACCACCAAACTCCCAGTCTCCCTTCCAGTTAGACATGCGTCAAGCTTGAGTGCATCCATGCACGCATGTGTGTGTGTGTGTATGTGTGTGTGTGTTTAAAAAACCAGCCAGATGCTTTCAATCAGCGGGTGATTGAGAAAGAGAACACCCTGAATTCTCTTTGGCAATAAGTATTAGACACAGGGCAGCCACAGCCGGGCCCTAGACACAGCAGAGTCAGTAGTCCTAACATTGGCATCTGAGTAACAAAGTCTACAGGCCAGACAGAGGAGGCTACCGTGTTTGGGTGTGGCATGGCTTAGCTGTGATGCCTGTACTGAGTGACTTTGCTGTGGAGTGATAACATTGCTCCTAGCTGTACAGTCTACTTTAAACCCCATCCTCTGGGTCTCCTAGAAATTCTTTGAGCTACTCAATGTTCTTTCAATAAATTCCTGCTCTTCCTAAATTAGCTCGAGCCTATTTCTGTTGCTTGCTGCAAAGCATCCCAAAAGATGCAACGTGGAAGCAAGCAGGCTATGAATATTTGTTAAGTGACTAATTAAGAATTTCTGACATGCTCGCCTGTCCTTAGGAAATTCAAGACCTGACCCTTCAGAATATGAGCAAACAAAGGGGCAAAAAATGGACCCAGACTATTTAAAGAAGAAAGAATTTTTTGCTTGAGCAAAAAAATTTGTGTAAAAGAGCAATGAGAAATGAGATTGCAAAATTAAGTTGGGGAGGCAGTGGGGAGTAGGGTAATGTTTAAGAAACCAAGTAAAGGAACCTGGCATTTGCTTCCAGGGTTGGGTATATGTGTACAAAATCAAGGAGGCTAGGTTGTGGCTATAATCAGTCTCTCAGGAATGTCTTTAGAACAATATTTGGATATACCATGTAGAAGTTACATACAAACGCATACATAGACAATTAACAAGGAATTAGTGATTCGGGTCAAACATTTTGGTACTAGTGGGCCAACTGGATTTCAAAGCTTTCCCTGCTCTTCTAATGACTAGGTGACTTTGCAGGAGGGATGCAGAATTATTAAAGGGAAAAGAAATCATTTAAGATATAGTAGAAAATTTTACTCGTCTGAAACTGTTGATAGGAAAAGGCCCTACCCAGGGGAAGCAACCCAGGCTTCCTTTACCAATTCATTTGCATATACATACATTTGCATATGCATACATTTACTAACCCAGTCCAAATGAAGATGTTGCAGTCCTTGCTGCTTCTTGGGGTCCCTCTCCCAGCTTTCAAGTAACTGTTTCCATGTAGTTGGCCTTCAGGGATGGGCAGTGTCAGTTTTCACAAAGAAAGATGTTTCTCAGGCTCTAAATATTGAATTATCAAATGGCTAAAACATGGGAATATGGACAGACTGGACTAAGGAATCAGATGAGGGCTCTCAGCCACGGTTCAGACAGAAAAATGAAAATTGCACTATATGCACAGTAGTGACTGATCAGCATACTGCTTCTGATCTGATCACTTCTTTGAGTTTTATTTTGAATGGCTACTTATCCTTCAGAATAGCTGGACAGTACCACTGACCCTTTAGGATCCAATGGTGCTGGAATACCAGAAAGAATGGGACTGAGTGATAGAGTCTCAATAGGGAAATGAGCCTTGATCCTTGGCCTGCCCTTGCCTTGAAGGCTTAGTTTAGGAGATGACACTAACTCCCTAAGAGAAAAGTGGGACAGAACACCACATGATGCATCTGAGGGTATCTGACTTCAGTAAGAGTCTAGACTACACGTGATGCAGGCTCAAAGGGTGTCCCGAAGCAGGAGTGACAGTCTCCAGAGTCGGAGATTGGGGTTCCGCTCTGCTTTTGCCAACTGTGGATGAATCAGAGTTCCTTCAAGCAGCTGCATCTGGGATGTGCAGCCCATGGACAGGTCTCAGGTATGAGATATAATCACTAGCAAGTATGATGAGGGGTAATTCTAGCCTTAGTTTACTTATTTGTGAAATAGCAATAATAGTATTCTCATCCTTAGAAATTCATATGGAGAATGAGTTAGTATATGGTATAGTGGTTTGAATAGGAATGACCTCTATAGGCTCATATATTTGAATGCTTAGTCACCAGGGAGTGGTGCTATTTGACAGGATTAGAAGGATTGGGGGCGTGTACTGTTTTCTGTCTGCTTAGTGGCCACACCTGAATCTGCTAATATTTTAACTACTGTCTGCATCCTGTGGCTCTGCAGTCAGGACCCCACTGCCCAAAACATGGCCTAGTAGAATTTCCAGTCCTGGCAATGAACACCAAATGTTGTTGCTCTATTTACCAATAAAGGCTTGAGAGTCAGATGTTGGGGTGAAAACCTTCTAGATAAGAGAAGCCAAGAAGCAACCAGCTGACCTTCCTTTTCAGCTGGAGATGCAGCAAGAGAGAATCTCCACACTGTCACAAACCAAAAAGGACCATGAATTTCTAAGCCTTTCCCTATTTTGACTTGTGTCTATCTAACCGTATTGCTGAGTCCTCCCTAGCCTCTATGGCTATTCTTGCCAGCTAACTGGTTCCATCCCCTGATCCAAGGTTAATTTTATTACCACAGTCTCAGAGTTTCACAGCTTAATCTAATATCCAACAGGTGTGGCCTTGTTGGAGGAAGTATGTCACTGAGGGGTGGATTTGTGGTTTTCAAAAGCCCATGCCAGGCCCAGTTTTTTCCCTCTATCGGCCTGTGGATCAGGATGGAGCTCTTGGCTACTGCTCCAGTGCCCTGTGTGCTGCCATCTTCTTGCCATGACAACAATGGACCAAACTTCTGAAACTGTAAGCAAGCCCAAATTAAGTGATTTCTCTTGTAAGAATTGACTTGGTCCTGGGTTCTCTTCACAGTAGTAGAACAGTGACCAAGACACACAGTAAAGGCTAAGAATAGGTATGTATGTCTAAATACTCAGATATGTCACCTGTCATTCATCTTATTACACTATGTATTATGAACTCATAATTACTTTTCTTAATGAGGAAATAAGTTTCTCTGACAACCTTTTTTCTTACATTTTCCAGTGAAGATCTCAAACTCAACACTTAAGACATTATCTGTCTAGATCAGTGGTTCTCAACCTTCCTAATGCTGTGACCCTATAATACAGTTCCTCATGTGGTGACCCCCAGCCAAAATATTCTTTCACTTTATAACTGTAATTTTGCTATTGTTATGAATCTTAATGTATATATTTGATGTGAAACTACCAAAGGGTCACAACCCCACAGGTTGAGAACCACTGCTCTAGATCATTGTTTGGGTTTACATATTTGCCACACAGCAGTTCATGCTCCTTCTAAACCTACTCGTTAGATCTTTGCCAAAGTGTACATTTGGAAAAACATTCAAAGCAAGCTTAAGCTCCCAATCTCCCAACAGAGCTATGCATGTATTTTTTAAAACCCAAGCCTGGATATAAGGTTCTTAGTTTGAATTTATAGAATAGTCAAGTCCAAGAACAGTTCTTGGCCATTCCTGTGTAAACAAGGCTGTAGGTGCAGGTTACTTGCATACCAGTTCTGGCACACCAGAACTCCTCCTGTTAGTGAATTGCAGGGAAACCTTGCCTCCCCCTGGGTCTCTAACTGGGGTATTTTTTACTAGTCTTCATTTATAAAGGAGTTTTCCTTTATCTTTACTTACTTGTGATTTAATCGAGACCAATAGTCAATCATGATCCCCATCTCAGGTATTAGGAAATAATCAGAAACATTGATATCCTAGGTGCCTTGATTAAAGCTATGTGTATTGGTTCAATGGCGATCTTAGGCATGGTGCAGATCACACAGGTTTGTCTCTGAAGTACACCATCCAGAAGGACTACTCTGTTAGCTATTTGTGTCCCCTAAGCTCTAGGGCATTGACCTACACTCAGGGCTGGAGTGAGGCCAAACTAACAAGCCAGACTGTCCTAAAGCAGAGGGTCATAAGAGTTGAGCAAAAGTATCACAGTCATGCACTCTTGGTTCTGAGTATTACAACACAGTTACTTAGAAACGAAGAGCCCTGTCAGTACAACTGTTGCAATCAATAATCACAGACCAAATGGGATACAGATCCGAAGTTCCTAGTGAGCGTGAGTTCTCAGTTTGCATGATTTTGCATATGCTCACTATTCTCCCTCCCATCAATAAATGGTAACCTCACAGGGATGGCATTTTTCTTTGCTGTAGTGAGGAATGGCCAAGGTCACATTCCAGAGAAGGATGGTTGCCTTTCAAAGCATACCAGTCTTGAGGAGAGATAAAGAGAGAGTTAATATTTGAAGACAAGGCCAACTTCATCAACTAACAAACACATGGATCTCTGCTGCTGTGACTTTGACTCCTTCCTCAGAAAAGGGCTGATGAGAAAAGGAGTAAACCTATTTGGACTAAGAAAGGAACAAAGGGTTTATAGAATTTAATCAAGTTTCTGCATGATTACTCTTTGTATTCTGAGACTGTGTGAGTTTTATGGGGCCTCTATTTATTTATAATGCTGTGTGTTTTGTTCAAATCCTGAATGACCTTTCTGCTTTGTGGTTCTAGAAGGAAGAGAGATGGCAGAAAGGAATCAGGAAGGAAGTCAGTTATGGGTCCATCTAGTTTTGTCGTCATTGCTTTAATCAAAGGATCTTTGACTCAGTGCCAGATGGAATTTGTAATCCAGCTCTCTCCCTTCTTTACTCAGTTCAGGAGGCAGACGCACAGCACCCCGACAGACAGTTCTACAACTTTGTTTGGATGCCTCAAATGAAGAAATCTGAATACCGCAAGCAGCTATCAATACTGCTATTGTAGTGACTTCATTTTTTTAAGTTGTTTTCTTATATTGACCCAATGTGGCTCTGTGCAACATTCCTTCATTTCTCTGGTTTTGTCTCAGGAGTCATGTGAGCCAACTATCCAAGGAGGACCAGCAGCAGGCCAAAGTGAAGAGGATTGTTGCTTTAGGGCCAAGTGTTTTGAGTTCAGATCCTAGTTCCTCCGTGGTTTCATTATGTAGTTATGTCTCAGCAGAGCATTTAGAACAGTATTCATCCTTTGGTAAGCACAGAGGGCCAGCTCTTGGCAACATTATTTTTACTATTTTATCTCATCCACTCTTTAAGAAAAGTAATACAAAGAGCACTATAGTGAGTGCATTCTGGAGTTATGTTCAATGACTACCATGATTGATAACTAATGCCTTCCCAGGGTGGGATAAAAGGAATCATACCACGTGTGCCAGATATTTGTTATCTTCCATCCAATCCTACTGTCTCAGATCAGCCTTTGTGGTAGTCTGAAAGAAAATGACCCCCAAAGGGAGTGGCACTATTAGGAGGTGTGTCCTGTTGGATTAGGTATGGTCTTGTTGGAGGAAGTGTGTCACTGTGGAGGTGGGCTTTGAGGTCTCAGATGCTCAACCCACACCCAGTGATTCATTCCACTTCTTGTTGCCTGAAAGATGTAGAACTCTCAGCTGCCTCTCCAGCACCATGTCTGCTTCCATCTTGTCATGTCCCACCATGATGGTAATGGACTAAATCTCTGAACTTTAAACAAGTCACCTAATTAAATGTTTTCCTTTATAAGAGTTGCCATGGTCACAGTGTCTCTTCATAGTATTAGAAACCCTGACTAAGACAGCCTTCAAACATCTAAGGAAACAGGAAACTATCCCATCTCTACCTCTTCTCCTCCAGGACAAAATATCCAATACAGATATTGAAGACTGTTAATTATAGAAGGAGTCAAAAGTTGGGTCCTCAATGAGTCCTAGAAATAAGATTAAAATAAGAAAATGAGAAAACATTTTATCTTTTCCTTGCCTTTTATTAAATGCCCCTAAAGACTTCTGTCTTGTTTTCGCTGTCAGTCAGCGTATAGTGTGCTGTTATAGAGAGAACCTTAGATGGGAAGCCGAGAAATGTAACAAACTGGATCTGTTCCCTACAAACTCATGTGATCCTCACACTACATGGATGTGGTGTACATGGAGGTGGAGTCTTTGGGCCTTAGCTATTTAAGTGAAATCTTGTAGGTGAGACCCTAAAGAAATGTAACTGGTCCCTTATAAAATGAAAGAGATCATGGATGGACACACATAGAGGAAAGACTAACAAAGTCATGGTGATGAACTGCACATTATAAGCCAAGAAAATAAATCTCCCTAATCTTACTGGTACCCTAGTCTTCCAGAATGTGGTACTATAAGATATAAATCCCCATTATTTAAGCCACCACACTTGGAGTATTTTTGTATGGAAGTCTCAGCAGATCAGTACAGGGAGCATGAACTCTAGACCTGAGTTTGCTGTTACCTACAGCTGTTACCTTGAAGCCCTTCGCCACTGTACATCTCAGAGTTGTAAAGTGTTTTGTCCATCATGAATTATCATCATGTACTTTCATCTGGCATCCTGTCTGGGAGCATGTAGTATACTTAAGTTTTGTGGAAGATGACCTTATAGGCATCAACTATAGCCCTTTCTTAGGGATTCACTGGCCCCATAAACAGTTATCAAATGTTTAAGAGCAGCTTCAACTTTTCCCACAAGAGTCCAAGGCCATTTCATTTTCTTCTACTAAAAGAAAACAGGGCTGGCAGTGGTGGTGCACACTTTTAATCCCAGCACTTGGGAGGCAGAGGCAGGCAGATCTCTGTGAGTTTGAGGCCAGCTCAATCTACAAGAGCTAGTTCCAGGATAGGCAGGCACCAGAGCTATACAGAGAAACCCTGTCTCGAAAAACCATGCTCCCCCCAAAAGAAAAGAAAATCGGAGTCTCTTGCCTCCATCACAAAAGCTCTCTAGGCTCCTGCTCTTCTTCGGCACTTGTTTTTTAAATAGAGGCTAGGATAGTAGGTGTAAAAGACAGATAAAGACAGGTATGTCCGTCCTAAAGTTCCCGGATCTCACCCTGTTTAAAGTTTCTCCCAAAGAATCTTGGGGTGATGGTATATCCTAGTAAGCTTTGGAAGTACTGTCTGCCCACTCAAGCACTTCAAAAACTCTTAACATCTTTAACAGTTGCAATTATCATGTATTTATACCCATTGGGAGTTCAGTAAGGACTGGTGGTGACTAATTGCATTAATAACTCCAACTGTCAAACCAAACTTTAATTCTTTTCTGAAAGATTACAGCCCAGCAGTCTTCCTGTCCAAATAAAATCACCTCCAGCATTAAATATCCTGCCATCTTTGGATCCCTCTGACTAGAGCCAGAATCTAACATTAGAATATACCCTCCCAAATCATCTAGCTCTTCAGTTGTACTTAGAAAGAGAGGACTTGAATCTAGGACAGTGTACTAGTTTTCTCAACTGCTAGAAAGCGGCAGAATTTCTATCCAGACTCCCACCCTCCTGACCCCAACCTAGGGCCCTATATGGGCCTCCACTTTGTAAGGTCAACTCTTACATCGCTGTGACCAAAATACTTGACAGGAATCAGGGAGAGAAGATTTGTCTGGATCAATGCTTTAGTCGGTTCAGTTCATGGAAAGTTGTTCCTTGTGCCACACATCGGGGCAGAAGGGACATGTGACAAGGTAGCTATTCATACCATGGCTGACCAGGAAACAGAGTAAGATAGGAAGCAACCAAGGACGAGCTACTCATAAGGACCTTCCCTTAGTGACCTACTTCTTCCAACTAGACTCCATCTCCCAAGGTTTATGGAACCTCCAAAAATGACACTCCTGGATAGGGACCAACCATCTAAAACTTGAATGTATGGGGGAACCATTCATAGATGTCTGCCATTAACAGTCAACCAACCCTAGAGTATCCACAGGGCACATTCAAACATCCAACACTTTTTATTTTATTTTATTTTATTTTAAGTTTATATACTGGCCCTAGCTTTTCCTCCTTCCCTACCTCCTGCCCCCACAATGTTGTTCCATTCCACCCACCCCACCTTCATTTACTCCTCAGAGGAGGTAAGGCCTCCCTTGGAGAGCCAGCAAAGTCCATCCATCATTCTTGTGTGATCTCTCTGGTTATTGTTTTCTACTGTCTTTGAACAGCATGAACCAACAAGTTTGCTCAGAGCCTCCCCTGACTGTCTCACTGGGATCAGAGAGAGAGAGGAGCAAATAATGTTGATAGCAGGCTATGCTTCTAACAGAGGGAACTATTTACTATTTTACTTCCCCCTTTCTGTCTGTCTGTCTGTCTGTCTGTCTTTTTTTGCTTTGTTTTTGTTTTTTGAGTTTTTTAGACAGGGTTTCTCTGTGTAGCCCTGGCTGTCCTGGAACTCACTCTGTTGGTGTAGGAGGTCCTTCTGTATTTGTGTTGCTTTCATTGGCTGAATAAAGAAACT
>LOJH01003805.1:716-23331 GCA_001685095.1 Ellobius talpinus
CAAACAAAATAATAAAAAAAGAGGCCCTGAAGAAAGAAAATGTATTGTGCATTTTCTTTTTAGATTTTTTGCCCAAATTTAATACAGATATATACATGTTCTTAATTAGGGTTTCTATTGCTATGAAGAGACATTATGACCATGACAACTCTTATAAAGGAAAACATTTAATTGAGGTGGTGGCTTACAGTTCAGAGGTTCAGTCCATTATCATCATGGTGGGGAGCATGGCCCCATGCAGGCAGACATGGGTCTGGCTACATCAGAAGGCAATAGGAAATAGTCTCAGACACTGGACAGTATCTTGAGCAAAGGAAACCTAAAAGCCTGCCCCCACAGTGACACATTCCTCCAACAAGGCCTTATCTGTTCCAACTAAGCCACACCTCCTGATAGTGCCACTCTCTGAGTTTATAGGGGCCAAAATTGCATTCAAACTACCACATACATATATACAGTGACAAGCACCCCATCTTTATCCATTAGGGTTCTGCCACACCTAGAGGTCCTGGAGATGCTCCAGAGAGCAGACATATGACAGTCTTCACATATCATACCCCTTAGGGAGCACTTTAATCAGATAAGTAATAAGGTGCACCCCAGTTATATTCCTGGGGGCCTCAAGTGGGTCCAGAACTCTGCTGTAGCCTCTTTATCCTGCATAGACGGCTCTGCCAACATTTTCCCCATCTGCTCATGAATATCCAAGTCCTTAGAGACACATCAGGCCAGGCACACAGACTCAGCTTTGGTCAGCTCTGCTTCCTTGTAGTGGGGAGGCACACACTTCTGGAGGCAGGCGCTGTTGCACATTACATGTTGGCCACCATCTCCACTGCCAGCTCCATGGCCATCTACTGGGCTCTGAGCAGACCCATGTCAACCCAGCACTGTGGAGAGAACTGCCTTCTGGTCTTTAGTCCACAGTCTGGGACAGGCCCCAGCTCCCACTGTGTCCCCAGCTTTGGGTCAGTAGTAAAAAGTTGATGGGTACCCAAGTAGATGAGAGTGGAAGCGTCTTTTAAAATTTAAGAACAAAAAAAATTTAACTTTTTGTGTATGAGTGCTTTGCCTGTGTATATCTATGCACCACATATATGCCTGGTGTCTGTGTAGGCCAAAAGGTGTTGGATTTCTTGGAATTAGAGTTAAGGACAGTTGTGGGTGCTGGGAACAAAACCTGGGTTCCCTGCAAATTCTCTCTTAAGTGCTGAGCCGTCTCTCCAGCCCATGGATTTTCTGAAAATGAAATCTATGATATTATGCAGATTCAGTACTGATACTCTGCTGGATGTTGTGAGAGCTGGGGCAGGGTGGGTAGAAGGAATGGCACTGATCTATACCACATTTCCCTTCTGAGGAGCACGGTCCAGCTTTGCCGGCTTCTAAACATCTTCTGTTTTTATGTAGGAATTGACAAATGAATAAAGAGCATCTCTGTGTCCTCAGTAAGAATTCCCGGGGATTTTTTTCTGCCTGAAAGCTATCCTGCAGGAGGGAAATGGGTGTGAAAGTCGTAAGACTGATTCAGCGCGGCTCAGTGGCGATGTGAATAAAGCTAGCCCATATAGTCGCGGGCATTTGAACCCTTGGGCTCCAGTTGCTGACGTTGAAGAAGGTTTAGGAGGTGTGGCTTTGCTGCAGGAAGTACGTCACTGGGGTGGGCTTAGAGCCTCCATTGCCTATTCTTCCAGTTTGCTCTCTGCTTCATGTTTACAATTAAAGATATAATTGGTTTCCTGCTCAGGCCCCCTGCTGCCATGCCTTTTATGAACTCTCCCAAGGGAACCACAAGCCAAAATAAACTCTCTCTCTCCCATAGGCTGCTTCTGATCGTGATGTTCTATCACAGCAACTGATAAAGGCTCCCTCCATCTAAGTAAAGATCCCTCCATTAAATAGCTGATAAAAAGCCACTCCAATAATTCAAGATATCATATATTGATCAGCCTGGGCTATATAGCAAGCCCCGATCTCAGTGTATACAAAATTTCTAGAGTTCTGGGGAAATAACTGAGGGAATAACGCACTAACCATACAAGCGTGAGGATGGAGTCTGGATCCCTGGTACCCACAGAAAAGCCAGGTGTGCATGGTATCTCACAGTGTTCAGGAGATGGGAACAGGGATTTCCCCAGGACAAGCCAACTAGAGACTAATTCATAAGTTCATCTAGAGAGCTTGCCTCAATATGTAAGGTAGAAAGTGATCTGGGAAGACATGCTATGTCAACATCTGCACACATACATGTGAATGCACATATACAAACACCTCTCTCTCTTACATGCACACACACACACACACACTTTATTTTGAAATGATTTTACCATAGTGAGTAGGTGGGTCCCTTTTGCTGATGAACTGCAGCCCCTTCACTGGGCTATAAGCCTTGGGCCATGCATGTTAGTGAGGATTTCTATTGCTGTGAAGAGACACCATGACCATGCAATGCTTATAAAAGAAAATGTTTAATTGGGTGGCTTACAGTTTAGAGGTTCAGTCCATTATCACCATGGTGGTACACGGCACTATGCAGGCAGACATGGTGCTGGAGAAGGAGCTGAGAATTCTACATCTTTGATCCACAGGCAACAGGAAGTGGACTGAAATGTTGGGAGTGGCTTGAGCATATATGAAACACAAAGTCCACCCCCACAGTGTCACACTTCCTCCAACAGGGCCACACCTACTTTCACAAACTCACACCTCCTAATAGTATCATTCCCTATGAGTTTATAGGGGCCAATTACATGCAAACTACCCCACATTGGCGCTTTTTTTTGGATAGAGTTTCTCTGTGTAAGACCTCTGGCTCTCCTGGAACTCACTTTGTAGACCAGGTTGCCTCCAACTTACTAAGATCCGCCTGCCTCTGCCTCTGCCTCTGGAGTGCTGGGGTTAAATGTGTGTGCCACCATTTCCCAGCTATGGGTGGGCCATGTTCTGGAAGAGTATCAGTTGTTTCCTGCATCACTTGAGAGGACAGGGACATTCCACACAGCTACCAGTTCAGGTTAAGTCACAACCATTCACCCCACCCTCCAGGAGGCTGGGATCTGAAATGGACCAAGGGCAGGAACTATTTGCCAAGTTACTACAGATCATAACCTTGAACTTCTGGATCTTCCTTCCTCCACCTCCCAGATGCTAGGATTACAGGTGTGCACAACCACACCAGGCTCGTATGATGCAGGGATTGAATGCAGGGCTTTAGAAAATTCTGTATTTATCTAGTGTGTTGTGATGGCGGCAGCGGGAGGGGGTATTCCAGGGCGTGTTTGCATGGTGCATGTGTGGAAGTCAGAGGATAATTTTTGAGAGCTGGATCTCTGCTTTGACCCTGTGGGTTTCAGGGACTCAACTCAGATGATCAGGTTTGGTGGCAAAGCGCTTTTACCTCCTGAGCCATCTTGATGCCCTCCTCAGTAGCTTAAAAACATTTCCACCGCTTTCTTGGTTTTTAAAATGTTTAAACAAGTTGTTTTCCATGTTCCTGGGCTCTCCACATTACCGTTGGAACTGAGCAGTGACTCTGGAACCTTCCTGAAAATTGGTCATACCAGTCAGGAACAGAATCTTGCTTTTTCGAGGAACTCCAGGGGCACAGTATTCTGTGGCCCCTGCTTTAAGGTGAAGGCACTGAGCTCTGAAAACTGCTGTAGTCTCTCTGGTAAATCAGGGCTCAACTCTTCAGAGGATTCAGTTTGAGTCGAGAGAGGTATGACATCCATGGCTCTCTCTCTGTGGCCACAAGACACATGGAATGCTGAAGGAGGCCCCTCATCCCTTTCTTCCAATGAGCTGTAAGCCACCTTCTGTCCTCTGAGCTTTGCCAGTTGTTAACAATGTCCCTTTACAATCCCACCTCAAATCCTCTTTTACTGGCTGACAAAACAGGGAACTGACCCCAAAGGCAAGCCACAGCGCCAGGTCAGCCTCAGCAAACACCCTCAGCAGTCCAAGTCTTTCACATATGATCCCTCATTAGCTGGGCCCTGGGGACACCCAAAGCTCAGGGCTGGGCTGTTACTTGGTGCCTCTTTTGCCCTCCTCTGATCAGACCTTCTGTCTCCAAGCTCCTGTATACTACCCGGGAAGCTCTGCTTAGCCTATTGTCAGTGCACTTCTGACCGTGAACCTCAGCAGGTTCATGGCCATGTTCTGCCATGCCTTTCCTCCCTGTCTCTGTCCTTAGCTTCCTAATGTATGTTGCAGGCTTACTGTCTACTGGCTTCACCTTCACCCTTTCTGTCCAGTGTGGCAGATGGTCTTGGTCTTCCTAGTGTTTTGCTCTGCTATCTGGAACCACAGTGCTGTCGGCTGGGGCTTTGCTTCAGCCCTGGGATGCTCACTTCTGAAATCTGGCATCACCAGATCCAACTTCTGCTGAGTTCCCTCTGGAACCCACATGGTGGATGGAGAGAAAAGACTCTACTAAATTGTCCTCTGACCTCCATGTTGGTACAGAAGAAACGCAGACATGCACACACGCGTGCATGTGAAATACACGAAAATTTAAAATCTTAAATCTCTAGTATTATAGAAATACAACAAATAAAAAAGACAGGGATATCCAGGAAGAGACAGGAGCCAGGCCCAGGATGTAGGCCTTCTAGTTTCTGGCACTATGCCCTTCCCAGAAAACTTCTGTTTCACAAGCACAGAAAAACATTCTTCACAGGACGAGCTAATCTACCTGAACTCAGTTCCTTCCTGCCCCAGTTCCTGACTTCTCTCCTGTTCCCTTACCCTAAACAGCAACCCTCATGGGTCTGTGTCACTTGGTGCCTGTCGACTGTCACTGCTCATATTTTTGGGCCCTGTAGTTCGAACACCCTTTTTAGGGCACGGGGTGCCATGTGCTGTATCTTTCCTTCCGGTTCATTTGAAGCCATTTCAGCCTGGGGCTGTGTGTAGAGACCGAGTTCTCCCTCCCCCGCCATCCCAGGGCAGGAATTCTCAAGTGACTGACCAACCTTCCAAATGCAGACCTGTGGTGGCTGCAGCTAGGAGGGCTAGTGCCCAGCCTCCACCCCACAGGGACACTGTTCTACCATACGGAATCAAATCCGTAACTTTCAGGAACAGCCCAAGTATACCTGTTTCCTAAGACGTGAAACACAAGCCACAGTTCTGTTTGTTCTCTGACAATTGTAAACTCCAGACATTTATGTTTTTATTAAAGAAAAATTCAGACTCCTGATCATTGTCATGTCCCAGGAACCCCCCCAAACAGTGTAGGCCAGCTGCAAGGGGCAGAGGTATCTCAGTGGCTGCCCAGAAGATGGCCCCATGTTAGAATTTCCCCGGGTCCTTTTCCTTATTACAGTATTTAGAGTTCTATTTTATGAGTGTTAGCATAAAATTATGCTAATATTATGTATCAAATCACATTCCCACCCCCAAATGATTTTTCTTCCTTCTGATTTTAAAGAAAGGGAGGCAGTCCAGTGGCAGACTTCACTAGGCCTGAGCACTGAGCCATGAGGCCGCATGGCAAGTTTGCTGAGTGAGGGACCCTGGCTACAGGCCAGCCTAGACTCAGCAAGCTGGGGAAATGGAGTCTCCCCTGGAAGGTAGTCAGCCAGATTTGGTTCCTAGGGGGGAAGGGAGCCTCGTGTGGTGGTGGTTTGGTCCCTACTGAAAGCAAGGGCTGGGTCTAGGGCTGGCTGGAACCTGCTGCCCAGCTTTCTCCACAAGTCTCTCTAAGTCTTCTCAAAAGGCACTGAACTCCTCTTGATGAAGGCAAGGTGGTCCCAGAGTCTGGTCCTGGGGGAAAGATGTGGTCAAGTGCCCTGGTGATCAGCAAGGTACACTTGCCCAGAGCAAGAGGCAGGCATTGTGTCCTGCATTCCTGGAACTGGTAACGGGGCCAGAGCAGGGCTCCACTTTCTTCCCCACACCCAGCCTGGGTTCCATAAAGAAGACAGGGTCTCAGATTGTCAAAACTGATCTCGAACTGGTTATATAGCTGAAGATGGCTTTGAACTTCTGAAACTTCTGCCTCTACCTCCCTGATGCTGGGATTAGAGGCATCCGCTACCACATCTAGTGCATACGGTGCTGGAAATGGAACTCAGGGCTTTGTGCATGCTAGCCGGGCACCCCATCAATATCTCCTTAGAAGAAGTTCTTCTGGTTGATGTTGTACCGCCAAGTTTGCCTATGGATGGGACAGCTAAGGTCAAGCTCTGAAGTTCCCGACAGCAGGGGGCGCGCCCGGAGCTGTGGTCTGGCCATGAGGAAAATGACAGTAGGGATCAGCACGCCAGGCGACGAGATGAAAGGGGACACACTCGCACGGCAGCAGGCTGGGCATCTAGGATCTGTTGAAGACACCAGGCAGCATTCAACACGAGACTTAGGTCTAGAAGGAGACTGTCTAGGAAGAAGTCGCACGGGGCAAACAGATCTGAAGCAATGATTCAGTCACTCCTGATCCAGCTGTGTTGTGGAAAGCACGCCCTAGCTGGGGTGGACAGGAACTGCTGCTGCTCAAGTCCCTCCAATCCTCCCCCGCGCACTCCAAGGCTCCTCCCCTCCCGTGGCTAGGGACCTGCAGAGCCGGGTAGGGTCTTGATTTAAATCAAAAGTCAGAAGGGAAGGATCTCACAGATCTTCGCCTCTGCCTCCTAGCCCCATCTAGCCGCCCACTCGGTGGTCTTGTTTTTAATTAAAACAAACGTGGCCCTTTCCGCAGCTGAAGACAGCCCCCAGATGAGAGCCATCAGGGCAGATGAGAAACAAAAGAGAAAACAAAAGAACCGAAGTGTAGGAAGCTCAGGGCAAAGACCGGGGAACAAAATGGCTACTAAATACACACACGGCAAAGTCTCTAATAGTGCCGGCCTTTGATAAGTTCTGGGCGGCTCAGCTTTGAGAAAAGAGAGGGCAAGTTAGCTAGAAGGGGCACAGCAGAGGGAGAAGCCAGGTCAGCGGCTTCCCTCCTAAGGCCCCAATCTCCGTTTCTCTATCTCTTTACCATTTACATGGATGGGAACTGAGCCCAGGGAAGTTAAGGAGCACATCCAGGATCCTGCATCAAGTGGGCAAAACACAAACACCCAAAACCTGAATCTAGAATTTAAGACTGGACTCCTGGTCAGTCCTGAGTTCTCTGTTGTTCCTTACTGGGCCAGTTCAGTTAGTTCTAACCTTTGGTGGGATCTGGCCTTGGGTCTGCAGCCCTTCCTTCTCCCTGAGGACTAGTGCCAGGCTGGCCTACGTTGAGCCCCTCTTGGGGACCTGGGGTTGTCATTGGAACAGAAGCATGAGTACTAAAAGCTAGGTGCTGCTTGCGTCAGGGTTTAATGAATGGCTCATGTCAAGAGTTTGACAAGTTTTCTGGTGGCTTCTATCCTCTAGCCTTCACTGGGTGACTTCCACCATTTCGTCATTGCCATTTCACAGATGAGAACCTCCTTACAGATGCTCCAATTTCAGGTGTGAGCGCTCCTGCTTGGAACAACTGCTAATTAGTTCCCTCGCCCAGTGTGGACAGCGTAAAGGTATTCAGCAATGGGGCAAGATGGCTAGACCCTACCCACATGGTCAGCCTTCTCTTGGGGAACAGGTTGTACCGGGCACACCTCCCACTCTGTAGTAACAGGTGACCGCTCTTTCACACCCACAGCCCACGCCTAATCACAAGACACTGACTGGTTCAGGAGCCCAGAGCCCAGGCTGACCTTGAATTTCAGACATTCCAGCCTCTACTTCCTGAGGGATAGTATACAGGTGTGTGCCACCACACCTGGTTTTATGTGGTGTTGGGGACAGAAGCTAGAGCTTCTGGTTTCCTAGGCAAGCACTCTACCAACTGAACTACACCATCAGCCCACTGACAGTCATTTGTTTTAATAGTATTTTTCTGGTTGCTATGTTGAGTATAGGCAGCAAGGGAGTAGTTAAAGTCAACTTAGCCGGGCTACTTGATCAAATGCAGTTCTAGATGTTTCTGGGGTATATTATGGGATGGTTTGATGGCTTCGGAGGAAAGCACATTGCTTTCACGTAATGTAGTTAGGCCTCATCTGATCAGTGGAAGGCTTGGATAGAATAAAACCTGACCCTCTTCATGCAAGCAGTGTGGAAGTCTAAGTATGTATGATGGCTTTAGGATTGAATGTGGCATCCGCTTATCCCTGTCCTCCAGAGAGCCAGCAGAGCCCATAAAGACTCTAGACTTGCCAACCCTCAAGACTGTTAAGAGCCAGCTCCTTGAAGTACATCTGCACATTATAGCCTGTTGCTTTTGTTTATGGCAGGCTATAAGGGAGGAGGCCAGGACTAAGGAAGTGGAGGCTGCTAGCTCCAGATACCGGCCACAGTGAGCTAGCTGTATTACCATTTTTTCCCACAGTTAATATCGATGCCCTAATATTTTTATTTCATCTACCATGTGCTCACTTTGTTTTGTTTTAGAAATAAACTTCCCTTAGGAAAGCTAGTCCAGGCTAGCCCTGACTGAAGATCCTTCTGCCTCAGCCTCCTCAGTGCAACCACTGTGCAGTCTGTACTACCATGTCTGGCTCCCACATACTTCTGTCTAGAACCTATTTTCACCAGGAAATGCCAAGATCATCTATTTTCCTATAACCACTTCAAAGTGTAGGTTTGAGAAGTAAACATCACTGAATTTAAGTGTATCAGTAATGTCAACCTGCGTTTAAACAGGCTAGCCTGGACTGCAGACTCTGTACCTCAGAGGGCCATAGAATGTTGCAGATGCCAAGCCAGTCTGGGTTCTGGGACAGGCTCCCTGCATGTCTGTCTTAGTTCTTGGGCCCACCAAACTCAGCAACATGAACCTCTTAATGCCTTTTCTGTGATCCTCCCCCGCCAAAACACTTGACTTACACTGCTCACCCATGTGATGACTGCCATTTCCATTAAAAATGTCTTCTTTTTATTACAGTGTGTGTAGCTGCATGTGCACATGTATACACGCTTGCGTGCAAACACACAGGCACCCCCCCACCATGTGGTGGCATCTGTGGAGATTAGAAGACAACTGGGGATTGAGCTCAGACCAGCAGGCTTGGCGGCAAGGGCCTTAACCCAAAGACCTGTCTTGCTGTTGGTCTCTCACTCTATTTCACAAGCAAGGCTGGCTGTACTCAGAGCCACTCACTGACTTACCCAGCCACTCAGCCAATAAGCAGAACTCCCCATTTTGCTAACTTGGCTCACTCATGGGGTGGGTGGTGTGGTCCTCTCAGTCTATCCTCATATAAGTTTTGGTGGCAAATGTTCTTTTTGAAAAGTGGCTTTAGGGAATGATAACCTTCCTCTGTGGGGAATTTTAGGAAGTGTGTTAAGTGATTGGGAAAAGTTTTATTGGGGGGGCTTCAAAGCACTCTGTGGCCTGCCCTGGAGGAGGATCCCATGCCCCCACCAGAGGCCTTGGCCTGGCTAGTCCCCATTGTATCAGCCATCCTTTGATGTTGGAAGAGCCAATCCATCTCTTTCATAGCACTACAAAGGAGCCTCCTAATTGCTTTGTTTAGACAGCCTCTTTTCCAAATATTAAAACATTTGGCCTTCCCAGGCCCCCAAGCTCCTAAGAGCATCCAGGTCCTTGCAGCTAGCACTCTCCCACATGCTGTGGGTTGGCAGCCTCTCTGCCTCCCTGGGCGGATCTGGACATGTCATCCCATGGTCTTCCCACAAGCCTGTGGCTCTCTGGATGCAACACAAGAGGTGGATGCTGACCTTGTCCTCAACCTCAAGCCTTGGAGAGTTTAGAGGGAGCTCTGGGACTCAGGGTAACTGCCATTTCTTCGTCCTGAGTGACGGTAGGCACAACTCAGGCTGGGTCATCTGCTGTTTTTAGGATCACACTAGGCTCTCTTCTGCCTTCAGACATATCTAATCCTGGAGCGGGTCCCCATTGAAGGGGAGAGTTCAGCTCCGGCGTCCCATCGATGGCTATGATACCCTGCGCTGAGGACCCTGTCCTGGCCCCGTGGCCCTTTCCACTTGTGCTATGCTCCTGTCTCCTGCCCTGCTGTCTCCATGGTATAGGCTTGTTCCTCAGAAACTCTCGAGCTTGAGCTGCTCGATATAGGTATGTTTCCTCACAGGCTTATTCATCTGACTAAGCAGAAAGCAGCATCTCATTTCTCCCAGGACAAAGTCAGGAATGCATACAAAGCCCTTTCCTGTTTAAGCACTTCCCTCTACACTCACTATAAAGAAAACCTCACGTATTTTCTGAAGTAGTGTATGACTCCCACCCAGCTTAACAGAGGACAACAGCCAGTACAATTTCATTTGTATTCCCCTTCTGGCTCCCCAACACACCATATGAGTTTCACATGTCCTACCATGAGGTCTTCACACTTTTCAGTATGTACCTGTGCAAGACAAGAAAGACTTGAGGCAGGGCATTGTAATCTGACTTCCCATCTATGTCAAGGTTTTCCAGTGGCCTTAACACTAGCTCCACATTCATTAGCCACTGCTTTCTGCTTCCTGAACAGAATGTCACCCAGGACTCAGGTTGGCAGTTCTTTCAGGCAGCCTATTCTGACCCTGGTCTGACAGCCAAGTCCTCTGTCTTCCTAGGCCACACTGCTTATAGTCATTACAGTTTGTCTATGTTCATCACGTGACTGGATTTCAGAAATACCGGGTCAATACATACCTAACACGTTTTCTTGTATGTGTGTTGGTGAATTAATCGCCCGTAATTCATTTTCTGGTTTGCTTTCCTTAGTGGGGAGGACTGGAATCTCCTACTATGCTCCAAGAACCTACTATATGACGTGCACCTCCTCAATAATTCTAACACCTACCATGAAGCTCATGTGAAGAGAAAAGCGAAGCTTAGAGGCGGGTGGGCTCATGGATATTTCTCGCCTTTGCTAAGTCACAGCTCCTTCCTACACCAACTGTCCTGCTCCCTATCAGCAGAGAACTAGTGGGACCATGGACCAAAAGTTCTAGAAAATGTCAGGAATTCAAAGAAACTCCTGCTTCCTGGCTGCAGGAAATGGTTTCTTTCAGTGTTTTTAGGCGTTTCAGGACACTGTCCTCTTCCTGCCCAATGTTTCCACTTGAAGCAAGTGCAGCTGAATTCTCCACAGACATGCACAGCCTAGAGTAGGGACTTCAAAGCTTGGGGCTTGATTGGGCCTTCTCTGTGCATCAGCGGGCCAGGAGGGAAGCAAACAAGAGAAACACGTATGACCACATGACCTGCACAGGTTTGGACCCAGCAGGATGTGTGCATAGTGCCAGTACATGTTTACCTGAGTCTGCCTCCCACTTCCTACTCCTCCCTCTTCATCCCAGGCAGAAGGTCGGCAGTCCTTAGGGGAAGAATAGTTCCTTTGTGTTTTTTCCTTTCTTCCTGTGCCTAATTAAGAATTATGCTTGGGAATCAAGCTAATTAATCTCTGCAGTTCGGGGAGGATCAAGCTACTCCTGCTATCAGTGTTGATCAATAACTTGCTGCTCAGAGTCTGAAAGCACACATGCCCCTTTCAGGTCTTAATGAAGACAAGGCACAATGGCCTAGAGGCTTGGATAGAGGCCAAGGGGCAGGGCACCCAGCCTGACAAGAGAGGAGTTGGGAGAACTGCGCTGGGAGGTGGGGAACAAGCCTCTGGGGAACCTGCTTTTCATGGCTACTCTACTGTGAGGTAGGTCCCACAAGGCAGCGCTATCAAAAGTCCAAGGTCCTGGATGTCCAAGGCCCTGGAGATCAGGGGTAAGGGGATGGCGGTGCAACTTCATTACTGGGCTGCTAGAGGCACCATCCATGAGGGTGACCACTAAGAGTACTAGGAAAATGAAGGACAAAACATCATGATAGCAGGCTAGAACCAAGTGCTCCTTCCTGTAGGCTGAGAAGAAGCCCTGCCCACCAGCCTTCTCTAGGGCTGTCACATTAGCCCAACAACGACCATGGCTGCAGACGGCCAGAACACACAAAACTGTTCCGAGTACAAGAGTGTGGCTAAAGCTTCCAGAGATTCTTGCTGTCACTTGGGGTATCTTCAGGCTAAATCTCCAGAGACTCAAAGGTGTTTTTTGCCTCTGGAGGGGAAAACACACCATCTGCTTCCCAACGGAAGTCAGAAATCTAAGAACAGCAGTAACTGAAATGTGCACACTGCAGACTGGTTTAAGACCTTTGGGAACCAAATCCAGCATCAGCATAAAAAGGTTAAAACGTTTTAACTGACAAGTTAAATTGTGTATAAATAATTACTGCATATACCATAATGCTTTGAAATATTTATTATAGAATGACTCAATTAAGGTAATTAGCATATTACTTCATATGCTTTTTTTTTATAGTGAGAATACCTAGAAATTTGTAAGCTGTACCACAGAGATATTATGCTTATAACTGTCCTATTCACAACAGCTAGAACTACATTAGATGTCCATCAACAGATGAATGTGGTGGCCCACACCTTTAATCCCAGCACTTGGGAGGCAGAGGCAGGAGGATCTCTGTGAGTTTGAGGCCAGCCTGGTCTACACAATGAGTTCCAGGCTAGCCAAGGCTATGTAGTTTAAGATCTCAAAATGACAATAAAACAAAGAAATAAGAGTCTCAGGCTAGAGATGGCTCATGGTTAAGAGCACTTCCTGGTCTTCAAAGAACCCAAGGATGGTTTCCAGCTCAAATGCTTTTTTGTTTTCCGAGACAGGGTTTCTCTGTGTAGCCCTCCCTGGCTGTCTTGAAACTTGCTCTGTAGACCAGGCTGGCCACGAACTCAGAGATCCACCTGCCTCTGCCTCCCGAGTGCTGGGATTAAAGTAAAGGCACGTGCCACCACTGCTCGACAAATGTTGGGGTTTACAACTCCAGTGGATCCATTACCTCTGTTCTCCAAGGACACCTGTACCCAAGTGCACATCCCCCCCCCCACAAACACCCAAATAAAAACTGCCTTAGTCTCCCAAGCAATGTAACTAATAAAGGCACAACTATCATGCCTGGCTGGTTATTATTAAGTTTTTCATTTTGTGTGTCTGGGTGTTGTGCCTGCCTGTGTCATCGATGCACCATCAGTGCAGTACCCAAGAAGGCTAGAAAAGGGCATCAGTTCCCCAAGAATTGGAGTTAGATGGTCGTGAGTTGCCATGTGAGTGCTGGTAATCAAACTTGGGTCCTCTAGAAGAGCAATCAATGTTTCATCACTGAGCAATCTCTCCAGACCTTTAATTAAAATTTTGAGATAGGATCCAGGTGCTTGTCTTCACACTGTTTTCACTACTATGGTTTTGTGGTATATTTTGAATTATTTTGTGATGGTTCCATTTGGCTCTTTCTGTTTAAGATTACTCTGGTTGTTAAGGATCTTTCGGGTTTCATAAACTTATAATACAAAGTACGGAAAATTACAATACAAAGTATGGGAAAAACTGTTTAAAAAACACAGTATTACACTTTAAAATTTTATAGTTGGTGTATGTATGTGGGTGCATGTGCCACAGTGCACATGTGCAAGTGGACAGAGGACAACTTGAAGGACATGGGCCCTGGGGCCTGAACTCAGGCTGTCAGGCTTGAACCTTAACTACTACACTATCTCACCAGCCCATGATTGGTTTGGTTATTTGGAGTCTTTCATGGGTCCATTCAATTTTTAAGATTCTCTTTTTTTATAATTTCTGGAAAATATCTTTGTTTTTTGATGGGAATTGCATTAATCCTATAGCTCACTTTGAGTAGTACGAATGCGTTAACAATATTAGTTTTTTCAAACACCAAACATGGTATTTTCTTGTGTCTCTTCAATGTCTTCCAGTCTTGGGGTATATACTGGCAGTATTTTTTAGCTGCTGTGAGGACTGTGTCTTTGATAACTGTTAGTAGACAGAAAAGTGGATGCCTTTTATAAGTTCATTTGTGATTTGTAGCTTGAGACAGGGTCTCATGCAAGCTAGGGTGTCCTCAAACTCAGTGTAAACTGAAGATGACCTTGAACTTTTGCTCTTTCTGCTTCTTCCTCCTGAGGCATGCAGCACCACACCTATTTCATATAATGCTGCTGCTTGGGACTGAGCCCTTATGAATACATCCTAGACTAGAGTCGTCTTTCCTATGACTATGCTCAAGAACCCAGCAAAATCGTAGGGAAACACCCAAATGAGCAAACAGGCTTTGCACAGGTTGGCCCCAAAGACATGCACTGTCCACTCTCCACTGGGCAGAGATCATCAGGTTCTGTGAAGGACTCCAGAACACCAAGCACAGCACCCACAGGGGGTTGTACCTAGATTTACTCACCAGAGCCCTTGGAAGTACAGGCCTCACTCTTCTAGATGTGTAAGTCCACTAGCCGTCGAGAGCCAAAAGGAAAATCATTGCATCAGACTAAGGTCCACTTCCTTCTCAATGACTTCAGAAGGCTTCAGTTTTGTTCTGCTAAGTTGTATAGGAGCTGTTGGCAGTCACAGTAGTTTAACTTCAAGGCCTCCACTTAAGGTTCTCATTTTGGGAAGTTGCTGTTAGTTGTGTGAATTGCTGTTAACACCTTGCTGCAGAGTTCAGAGGCCTGAGACTTGAACACCCAGGTCTGCAACAGGCACAGCTCTCTGCTGTTAACCACTGCAGGGTTGTGCATGTCCTTCCAGGAGTCAAGTGACCATTTGTAACTGTCTACCCTCCTCCTTGCTCACTCTGTTCAGATGTCAGGTTTGCATCAAGGCTCAAAGGCCATCCCTGCCTATTCACTCCTTCCAATAAGACCATTTATACTCTGAACTTGCCCCTTGGCATCTGCTTCCTGGAACTGAGACTGACAGCACTACTCACCCACAACGGGTACTGGGCAAAGCCTTCAGGCTCACTCTAATGGTATGTGAAGATAAATCTTCAGTCAGTGTAGTGGTCACACCTTTAATCCCAGCACTTCAGAGGCAGAGGCAAGCAGATCTCTGAGTTTGAGGCCAGCCTAGTCTACAAAGTGAGTTCTAGGACTTCCAGGACCACACAGAAAAACCTTCTTTTGAAAACCCACAAACAAATCCTCAATACACCAACAATGGAAACCAGAAGCAGTACCACCTTTCACTGGAGGACTGTAGAAGATGTAGGCTCCCACAGATGTAGCCTGCTATCTCCTGGGGTTACAAAGTTACTTCCCACAGTGTGGCTGAAGAGGAACCATCCAGGAACTGGTTAAAATACTATTTATTTAAAAAATATTCATAATTTATTGAGTCCTTACTATGTGATAGGAATCATGGTAGAGCTTTCCATACATTGTTTCATTCAATACTTACACAATTCTTGTACAGATTCTCCATTTTCCAGATAAGGAAATGGAGTTAATTAGATGTTGAGCTTGGATTTGAATCAACTGACTGAGGCCAAAACTAACACTCTTTAGCTAAACACACACACACACACACACACACACACACACACAGCTCAAGTACACCCACCCCTTATGTGATGTCTATTTAAAATAATTGAGTTTCTAAGTAAAGAAAAAAAAAGAATTCATTAGTAAGAGAGAAATTAGTGGAAATAAATTAAAAAATGAAACCATTGAGTTGAATCCCTTAGAAGTTGTACAGAGTGTACAGAGAGAAAAAAATTGAAGACAGGGCTTTTGTACGAAAAGTTTTAAGTCTTGACCAGCTCTAAGTGCTCCGAGACACAGGATTTTTCTGGGCACTCTCTTATAAACCTGTCAATGAGGTAAGATGACTAGCTCTCCAGATCTGTTTCACTTCTAACATCAGATATTTTCTTCCTGTATGAAGGTTTTTTAGTTTGTCATTTTGTATAAAACTAATAGGTTTATATTTATCAAATCACATAAGTAAAATGATCTGCTGTGCCTCACATGAATATCAAATCTCAAAATCCACCTGGTTTCTTCATGCAAAAGACCTCCAGACGGTCCTTATCTCAGGCTTCTCATGAAGTTCTCATAGAAATTCAATGCATGCATGCATGTATACATGCATATATGAATGTGGTGTTAAAAATGGATGAATAAGCTTTTAATTACATTGCCATCCCCCTACTATGGCAGGTTTGATTGCTTATTTATTTTTGGTTGTAGGTGAGAGAAGAGAGACAGAAAAAATTATGAGGGTGTTTTAAGGGCTGTTAATTAAACCCTCATCTGAAGTCCTTTCCCATCATCTTCATTCTTCTCTACATCTGCAAGAGGAGATTTTCTCTACTACAGACTTCTGTTTGTCCCACCTTCAGGTAAAGGCTTAAGAGGCCAGCATCAGTAGAGAGTGCAGGTTGGGATGTATCATCTTAGCTCTCCCAAGCCCATCTGTCCTGTGGAGTCACCCGTGAAGCACAGTTAGTGCAGACAGGAAAAGCAGTTTGAGACTTTCTAGGAGGAAGGAGGTAGAGAAAAGAAAACAAAATACATTATTCTGTGGGAAACAAGGTGTAAAAAACTCACTAGTTTACTATGTTAAAAAAAGGATGGCACATTTATTGCTACATAAATGTTATATACATACTGCGTTTTCTGTTACAGTGACAGAAAAAAATTTGAACTTCTTGCTGCTGGTTGAAAAGGTTTATCAATAATACCTTGAATTTGATACAGGATACAAATCTGCAATAAATCGACAATGGAAACTGGAGAACAAGATGAAAAGCAGCTCATCTCCCAACAATTCGCTTTCACAATACTCCATAGGAACTACATGGTATGCTAGAACCTACTATGCTCTTAAAATGCTATTGTAAATTTGATATTAATGAACAGGTTATGGTAAATAACCCTACATTTTCTTTAACTACCTAATATAATAAAATAAAGTAAGAAACTTTTTACTGAAAATTTTTGATTTCAAAAATCTAGAAAGAGTAATATTTAGAATTCAAGAAATTTTCTTACAAGATTATTGTATAAAAGACTAGCTACAGTGAAAAATAAGCCAAATGTTTTTTTTTCTTTCTATTTTATGAAGGAAAGCTTCTGGGCATACTGCAAAGTCTAATATAGCGAAAAAGACAACAAGCTCCGAAGAAAAAGGCCAGGCAGTGGCTTATGTTCACTCACACATCATAAGCAACAACTTCTGTTTGAGCCGATTAACACTGAAATGAAGAACAAGGCCACAGGTAGAGTCTGATATGACTGGAGAACATATGCAACCTAAGTCCACTAAATTCACCAAAGACTGACTTGTTAGAAATACTCCTGATGGAGGGTCTGAAGTGCTGTCTTAATAGCTTTTGTTCTTTCAAATTCTCCGTTGTTTTAAGTTATAGAATGACTTGGGACTTTTCTTCTGTGTGCAGACTGCCACTGATACTGGCTCTAAGGAGTTACCTAGCCAAGATCATCATGTTCAGCATGTTTTTCTCTCCCAGGGATGCTGTGGTGGAAGACAGATTTCATGGAAGTTCAAAGTGATTACCGTGTCTTAAATACAAGTATGAAGGATTAGAGACAGAGGGGCTTTAATGAGTAATGCTAAGATGGACTGACAAGTACAGCTCAGCGCTAATCTAGCTCTCCCTAGAGCAAAGGCAGGTGGTTTGTAGGTGATTAAATCACACCCTGCCTCAACCGCACTGATCAGTCAACCAAAGGACAGAGAAGTAAAGGCCAGGGTAAGGAAATGTGACCATTGCTCTTGGATTCCATAGGTAATTAGCCTGGAGTGGTTGTGTGCGTTCAGACTGCCTGTCCCAGGGACTCCTGGGTTCTGTTACGCTCACCATGATCATGGCCTGAAAAGTCATCTTTGTATTGTATTGAATGCATTTTGTGCTTACTTACAGCTAACACTTTACAAGTACCATATTATGTAGTACTTACTGCTTGGAAAACAAAGCAATTTCTAAAAAGTAGACTCTCCCTTGTAAGTTACATTTCTTGCTATTATAGCTTTACTATGAAACCTAGAAGCCTGAAAAGTCTTAGTGATTATTAGAAATAAAGCAATGTTTATTTGGGGGCAAATCCAGGGGACAAAATTTCCCCTTTCAAAATCTTAGCTAGGCTATGGTCACAGATGGTGTCTGCTTATCACTGCAAGGACATGAACAAAGCACACAGGGCTGGAGGAGGGTTCTGGACTGTGACCATAAACTATGCAGACTCAGATCAAATATAACACCCACAAAGAGAAAATAAAAATGAGTGAAAAACAAGAGAGAATGCTATACCAAGTAATATTTTCCTATTTCATGGAAAACACTATTCCATATGGCGAAGGTCGGAGAGGGCAACAAAGGACTCCCTTCCTTTTTAAGACACTAACAGGTATGCCGGGAATGCTAAGGGCCAATGGTTGCCACTGCTTTGAACAGCTTTAACAATGCTGGCATCAGCTGAGTGTACATCAGCTTCCCACATGAACTTTTTCCCTTTATATGTAGACCTCACAGTTCCATAACAATAAATAAAATTTGTAGTTACAATGCATTTGTCAATTCAGTTTAGGCACAAGGCAACTTCCACATTGAGTGGAGAGATGAGACAGTCTCTGATTGTGCAGAAGCGACACATTGCTTACAGCAGAATGATACACTGCAAACACCTCATGGGCCGGCGTTCTCTGATGAGCTTCCTATCCTCACTTCTGATGGAAGTGTTGACCAGCTGCTTTTGATCATAGGATTACATTTGAGTTTCTTGCTTCAAGTGTTTTTTCTTCTCCTGTCAGGTTTGTGTCTTCAGATAATCTGAGTTGTCCAAGTCTTTATGAGGAGAGGTCACCTTCTATCTAGCCTATTGATGACGCTGGAACTGTGGCAGGGAGAGGGCAGTTAGTATACAATTATCAAAAATAATACCACTCCTCCAAATCCCAATTCTTTTTCATTATACCTAGGTTTGTACTAAGGTGGTCCAAGTGACTTATACAAGAGTCTCTTTTAAGGTATCAGACGTTCCTCCTCATCTGAGGGAGCTATGACCCAATGTCCTCATTGGATGCCTGAAACTTTGTAAAGTACTGAATCTTACTTGCACTACGATTTTTTTCCTATACGTAAATGCTTAGGATAAAGTTTACAAGTTAGGCAAAGAAAAATATGGGCAAATAATAAAATAGAATACTTTTAACAATATATTGTAATTTAGGTTTATGCTTTGGGGCCATTAGTAAGTATGATAGGGACATAGGGACTGCTTCAACAAGTACTTATGGTAGTGGGTATGATAACCAAAATGGCTACTTAGTGAGCAGCAGGTAAGCAGTGCATATGGAGTAGATACATTAGACAGAGCAAAAGGACTGAATGCAATTTCATTATATATATATGCGTATCAAAACCACCCATGTTTTTTGGAGACAGGGTCTTACTGTGTATCCTTGCTGGCTTGGAATTTGCTATGAAAATCAGGCAAGCTTAGAACTTATAGAAACCCACCTGTCTCTGCCTTGAAGTATTGGGGTTAAAAAAGATGTGCCACCCACACCCAGCCTTCATTACAAACTGTTTATGGACTATTGTTGTGTAGTGAGAATTCTAATTGATCTTAATAGTAAAAACCTGGAGTCAGGTATCAGGGTAAATGCTGAAAAATCAAAGAAGGAGCCAGCCACCAGAGAGACTTCTTACCTCTACTAAATCCTCAGACCAAATGGGACCGAGCCCATCTCCTCCAGCATTCTATTCCTCTCTCCGCCCAGCCATATCACTCCTGTCTCCACCTCCCTAGTGCTGGGATTAAAGGCATGGGATCCCAAATTCTGGGATCAAAGATGTGAGCTGTTACTCTTTTAGACTGGTCGGATCTCCTGTAACCCAGTGTGGACTTGAACTCCTGATTTTCCTGCTTCCACCTCCCAAGTGCTAACCAAGTGCTAAGATTAAAAGGTGTTTGCTGCCACTGCCTGGCCTCTATGGTTAACTAGTGGCAAGCTCTGCCCTCTGATCTTCAGGCAAGCTTTATTTGTTAGAGCACAAAGAATCACACTGGCTATAAGTAACTGGAATCATGGAAAGTGAAGCTAACTTGTGACTATAAGAGTTTTACCTGATGTGTGTGTAAAGGAGAGCTTATGATTAAGAATTTATACAACAGTTTAGCGAGCCAATTATGCTAACCTCTGTTTTAGGAACAGGTAAGTTGGCAATAACTGACCTCAGATTCTACCCATTGACTGCTCAGCACTGTAACCACAATACTCCCTCACTGCTGCCCCCAGTCCACCATATTGGGTTGTTTATATTCATTTCTTCTAAACAGAAAGTTCTGAAGCCCCAGTTGCTGGTCCAAGGTTAGGTCCTCACTAAATATTTGTCTAAGGAATTTAAGAAATTATCTTATTAGTTCAAATTTTACATGCATATGTTTCCAATACAATGCATGTTATTAGTAACCCTGAAAAATTCTATTAAAATTACTTGTAACAGAACAGTTTAGGAAGAATCAAAGACAATACTGTTTGCTAACAGTGATACTCCCGGGATAGAAACTATTAAAAGCTACTTGGTTTTACAATGGTGGCAAATTGTTGAAAACTTTTTGTATGTTTCCTGAATTAATCCTATTACTATTAATAAGCACAGAAGTACTTTTGCCATTGTGAGCCTATGGTGGTCTAAGGCCAACTATGTGGATTCTGGGGATTGAACAGGCTTACATGGTCACTGAGCCCCTCAGGGGCCCCTCAGTGAGAGTATTTCCACATTACAGAGAAAGATAAGGCTAGAGATTCCAAAGCAGCAGAAAGCAAAACAGGAAAAAAATCAAGAACAAACTGAGGGGAGAACAACAATAGCAGACAGGAAACAAGACAGGCTCTGAGTCTAGTAAATGTTCTTTTCAGTCTGAGGGAAACCCATGACTTGAGCTTTGTATGAATTTACTTCTTATTACAGCTCTTCTAGACCTGTCAACTTAAAATGTCACCTCTGCACTGAGAAACAATGACACGTTTTTATCTGAAGACACCAATATGTATTTATGAAACAGACCAGTTACTTTCCTACAACATTTTGTTTTCTACGGAATGTAAGGCTTGCCTTTTAGAGAGTGTGTAAAGCAGCAAGCTCTTGCCTGAGGACTCTGTGACATGAAAACCTAGCCATGATGGAGATATTTGTGGGGAAGTGTTTATAGAGTTTATAGAGTTCCCTTCAGGGTGCTAATGTTACAATGATAACTAACAGTATACTGACCTTTCTTCCTTTTTTCCCTATATGCATTTTTATCTGCAATCTAATTTGATTCTGGTAGTGTTGGCATAAACCAAATCCTACACTGAGCAGTTTACTTACTCACTATTCTATCAAATTCCAGATTTTTATCTCGAGATAGTCACAAAGCTAACCAAAAGAAACTACATTTGATATTGTTCCTGTTTCCATCCATTTGTCCCTACTATTTCATATCTGCCAAAAAAAGCTTTAGAAAATTACTATACACAATACTGAAGGCAGGTTAGGAAAATAGCGTTATGGCTGTGAGTGGTAACATATACCCTCAATTTAGAACTTGGGAGGTAGAGGCAAGCAGATCTTTGTGAGTTCAAGGGCAAACTGGTCTACATAGTGAGTTCTAAGCCAGTGAGGGTTACATAGTAAGGCCCTGTCTCAAAAAAAAAACCAAAAGCTAAAACCAAAAATCTCCAAAATGAAGTTATCAGTTCTATTCTTAATCCATGCTAGCTCAAATGCTACTGTTAAAAATAATTATAGTTCACACAGCTTCCAAAATATTAACTTTGAAGTCTTCAATAAATAATACTCCACCAGAAAGAGGGCTACTTTGGGTGTATCACCTAATGTCTTTACATTCATCCACCAGTGGGTTCTGGGGGTGTGAAGATCATGACTAAAAGAGCACAGCAACTGCATTTGACACTGTATCAGGAATCCAAGTGCAAGTGTGCAGTAATGACCTTGTAGAGAGGAGCCACATGCAGATGGTTAGTGGAAGACTACTCCATGGTATGGCCCAGTACTTGTGAACAGAAGAATGTGGAGCAAGGAAAGAAGCAGAGACAGTTTGAGAAAGGAGTCACTATGACATTGTCTTCTTGGAGAATGAGCAAACGTGCTGACTAAGAAGACCTGGCATCTCTTTATGAGCCGCAAGCTATTCAAATGATCTGAATAGTAATTTGGTCTAGAATGATACTGGTTTTGATGAGACAACAGGAAAGCAAACAGATCACAGTATTCCAGATTCTAAGTGACCTTTACAATCACCAGTGCCTGCCAGAAAGTAGCTCCACAGTTCTAACCACTTTAAAATGAAGCGGTGTCTTTGTACTTCCCAGACCCATACGTACCTGGCTGATGTTTACAGATGACCCATAGGGTTGGTAGTTTCACTAAGCCCAGGATGGGTTCCTGGCAGTGTGGTTGGTGGCTCTGCTGACGCAGCAGAGACCTTTTCTTCTTCTCTTCTCTTAAGGCAGGCTGCTTTGGGGTTGAGGTTCCTCTCTATAGCAGGAGAGAATTGTTATCAGTATGTAAGAGGACAGGGGTTGGGCAAGTGACACTGAGATTGGATCTCCAGGCCTGACTGGTCTCTGCTACCCAGGACAGCCTTTAACTTGTGGTTATCTTCCTGCCAAGGATAAAGTCTGCTGAGTTGTGTTTTTTTTAAATATTTATTTATTATGTATACAATATTTTGTCTGTATGTGTGCAGGCCAGAAGAGGGCACCAGATCTCATTACAGATGGTTGTGAG
>LOJH01003806.1:0-18843 GCA_001685095.1 Ellobius talpinus
CACCAAGTGTTCCGTGTCCAACGACCTCACGCAGCAGGAGATCCGGACCCTGGAGGTAAGGGGCCGAAGCGCCCGTGGTCCCGACCTGGCTGTGGCCCGGGAGCCGCCCCGCTGCTTTCCTTCCCGAGTTGCATCCTGCAGCTGGGTCTGCTGGCTAGAGTTTTTCTCCCTTGCCTGGGCTCGTTGATGCGGTGGCGTGAGGACCTACGACCAGCGCTCACCTTGGAAGGATTTGGGGGAGGAGGCGTGAATGGGGGGTTGGATCGAGGCTGGAGGACCCGCGTGCCCGGTAGGATGCTCGCGGGTATCACATTGCAAACCCCTCGCCGTCCTCACCCCATATTTCCAGTGCCCAAAGTAATCATTGTCCCACTGAATCACGCGCTGGACTTTTCTCGGTGTGCATAAGCCCGGTAGCGTGGGCTGGGGTGATGAGGGGACGTCCCCTGAAGTGTGAGCGTCGGCCGGTGGCGCTGACTTTCCCTCACTACCCACTCTCCTTATCCTGTTGCCCTTTCTTTCCCTTTCCACCAGGACTTGTCTGCCGCTTTTCAAAAAGTGTCTGCTGAAGCAGCATTTTTGCAGTTCAGGCGTTGGGATGCTTTTCTTTCGCGCTGTCACACCGGTTAACTGTTTAAAATTAAATTAGCCATTGATTTTCTCACTCCATCCCAATCATTGGGCTTTGGCCTAGGAAGGATTATACCGAGGAAGGGAACCTTTGGTAAGAACACAGTACTTAAGGGGGGTTGCTGACAGAGATGACCTGGAGTGCAATGAAAAATAAGATGTGTGAGCTGTCTTCTCTCAAATTATAGCTGGGAAGTGCAGCATTAAAGGGATTTGGAAGAACCAGCTGGCAAGATGGTTGGGATTTCAGAAGGGGGAGCTCCCCCATCCCTTAAACATTGGAGAAAAAACTAGTGCCTTCCTAACTTGCTTCCAAGGACTGGAAGACCTTTGAAAGTGCAGAGGGTCAGTTAATAGCTCTGTCCTAAAGACGGGCCTTTACTCACCTGGCAAGGATGTCTGTTTTATTAGATATGTGATTTTACACGTGCGCGTGCACACACACAGAATTACTAATTGCATCTGCCAGCTGTCATAGAGCCAGCCGGTGATTGCTGTACTTATTACAAGACCAGTACTCCCTCTCACACCACAGGCCTGAATCCTTGTTTGATTCAAAATGCTCAGGGTGACTCTCCTTAGCTGTATTTTCAGAAAAGCAAGCCACAAAGCCAGGGACATTGGGAGACTCCAAGCCGTGCTGGCTATTATTATTATTATTATTATTATTGTTGTTATTATTATTGTTATAGTTGCTATAGCAGGACCGACCAGGGCTTTGCTTAAAAAACAACCAACAAAGCTCTGCACCCAGCTTTTCTGCATGTGGATTTCTTGAACACAGCTGAGTATGTGTGCCCCACAAATTTCGGTTTTAAGCTGATACAATAGGAGGCCTGTGTGTCTTAGTTCCGGGGTCATCGTCCAGCAGTGTGTGTCTTGAGCTGCTGTGTTGTTGGGTGGAGAGAATGCTCTCTTGTTGGCCTCCGTTAGTCCTCCCCCTGTCCCTTTGAGGTGCTCCTGGATCCCAGGATGTATGTCGAATGGCTTACTCTTTATTCTCTGCAAATTCTTTGTCTTCTAATGTTGCAGTTTGACAAAGTTGTGGCATTAGGATACTCCAGAGTCTCCAGATGTTCAGGCCTCTGAGCTGGTTAGGCAGCTGTCTCCCTACTGGGTGCATTGTGAGGTCATCCCTGGTGGCATTCAAAGGCCCAGGGGTCATTTGTAGTATGAACAGGACACATGTTCTGTTCTTTGCAGTGTATTTGAAAGGGTCCTTCTGGTCCCTGGAAAGACAAGACTGTGAGACATTTCAAATGGGAATTTTGACCTTGGGGCTGGTTCCCCAGGACTGTTACCAGCTAGTTTGGGTGAATCACTTCATCTCTGGGGCCTCACCTTCCACATCTGCTTGGAAGAGGTTGGAGTAAGTTCTCTTCAGGCTATTGCTGAAAAGCTCTGCATTCTGTGGTTTAGACTGTGTGTGTGTGTGTGTGTGTGTGTTTGTGCGCACGCTCGTGCATATGCATGCACGCAATGCTCTGTTGGGCTGAATTAAACATTTGTGTATGCTATTCTATGTAGATATCCCTGTTTTAAGACACGCACTAAAAACCAGATGTACTGGACAGATTGTGTAGGAGATGCCTTTATTATGGTGAGCATCTTGACCGCAGGAGTGCTAGGTAGGAACAGAAGGCCCACACAGCTTTGTGACTAGATCCTCTTTCTGTCTAGATGACCTTGGGCAAGTCTGTTAACGTCTACTCTGACTTCCCATCTGTAAAGTGGGAATGGAGTGCTTTCACCTGTAGTGTTTGATGGAGTCGGTGTCTGCCCTGCTACCAAAAGCCTGCCTATAAACTTTCCCTGGTTGGGTTCTGGTGACATTCCTGCACAGGGTGCCTTTAGAAGAAGCACATAGAACTGATTTCCTGCAGGTGGTGACACAGGGCAGGAGGCCATCCCAGAAGACTGGGTCAGGGCAGCTTACCCCAGCAGTGTGCAGAACCTGGGCCATTCTCAATGTCCTCATGAATTTCTGATTTTTTTAAAAAAAATGTATTGTGTGCAGTACATGTGTGCAGGAGCCTGAGGAGGCCAGAAGAGGGCATCAGATGCCCTGGAATTGGAGTTGTAGGTTAGTACCATGTGGGTGCTGAGAAATGAACTTAGATCCTCTGCAAGAGCAGTAAATTCTTTTAACTTCTTGCTGAGCCACCTGTCCAGTCCCAGGTTTCTGATTTGTGTGACCTTGAGATAGGTCTTCTGTAACCCTGGCCGAACTCAGCATATAGATTAGGCTGATTTTGAACTCATAGCTATTCTCTTGTCTCTGTTTCCTGAGTGCTAGGATCACAGGTGTCTGACTGGAGAGCTTGGCTTATCCAACTATATCAGACTTCTGGCAGAATCTCAAGAGGCCCAGCCCACTTTGGCCCTTCTTTGCTAAACTTTTAATAAGAGTGGCAGCTCGTGGGATGTTCCCTGTGGGACCCTGACCAGGGGCAGGCTGCTTGTGAAGATCCTAGGTCATGATGATAAGCTATCTGCTGATAGCTTTGCTCTGTGGAGCAGTTTGGCTTGGGTTGAAAGGGGATTAAAGGGGTGAGGAGTGTAGCTCCATGGCCGAACACTGCCTTGTATACATAGGCTTGTGTTTAAATCTTCAATACCACACTTGAAAGGAGGAGAAAGGAGCCAGGGTTTAATGTTCACTCCCCACCTGCCCAGGGCTGTGCTGCCTGTCTTCCTCTCAACCTCTTAGGATTTACGGGAGGCCCACCAACTTCATCACACACATTTCCCCTGTCTAAAGGGAAAGGGCAGGAGACACAACCAGAACTCGGTGTTTCTGGAATGCCCTGTCTCTGGAAGGCCCTCTAGAGGTCTGACTTCTATATGCAGCAAGGGGCGATGTCACTCTCCAGCTGTGCTCATGGAGGGACACCTGGACCGCTCTACAGCTGGGCCTGCTGCTCCCGTCTGTGGGTTCCCTGTGGGCCCTGTCGGTGCCCTGGGGAGACAGTGGTGTGCCATGCAGATGCCCATGCCGACTCATGCTCGTTCAGTTCGTTGGTGCTCTGTAGTCTGTTCTTTTTTTTTTTTCCAGATGCTAGCACCTCCCAGAAACAAGCTCCATCTTGGCTTGGGTCCCTAAAGGGCTTTCCTTAAGAGTCCTTATGGGGAGAGGCTAACAGAAACAGTCATGGGTACAGTTTGCTTTTGGGTACTTTCCTGAGCAGTTGCCCCGGAGCAGAGGTACCCTGGAGGCTTTGCTCTGCCTGGCAAGGCAGAGAGGACTGACCCTCATCCACTGGGCTGGGCAGAGTTCAGAGGCTTCTGTGTTAGGACCTGGCTTCCTTGTGGTTCCTGGAAGTGTCCAGTGGAATGACCAAGAGTGGAGGGATGTGTTCGCTGACCCAGCTTTCTGTCACTACTGATGTGCTTGTGGCAGTCCTAGCTGGTGGCTGCCTGGACTCCAGTAGGTGGGGTCTTTGGATGTGAGGGGCCTGTTCCATCTGAAGGGGAACCAGGCAGGTGGATAGCAGGGCCTCCACTACCATGACTGGCAGAGAGCTCTTCCGAGTGGGCCGTGAGTTAGGAATCCTGTGGAATCGGTCAGTCTGACTTACTGGTTTCGTAGGAAACATTGCCAGTATTGGTGACAGCTCCCAAGTCAGACGTCCCCGGAAGAAAGATGCGAGTAGAACCTGGTTCTCTTTTCTTCACCCATGCAGTGACTGGAAAGTGTCATTTCGCTGCCTCGGTTTTAACCTTTCGCCTGAGAGACTCCAGTTATCACCAACAGGACATGGAGCTGAGGGCCTGTCTCTTTTGGTGTGTCCACTTTCACGTTGGTGATTTTGAACCTGGGCAGATCCACTTCTAAACTGTCCCTCAGAAGTGGCCTAAGGAGAACGTGCTGTGTGTGAAAGCCATGAGCCAAGGAGGGTGGGGATGCTAGAGGGAGACCTTATCGCATGCATCCGCACCCAGGACCTGGAGGCTGGGGTTGCTGCCTGGGATAGACACAGACCGCCTCCTAGCTGCAGGGCTGTTTCTTGACACCTGGTTTGGCTCACAATCCTGGGAAGCAGCATTCCATACCAGATGCTTCCCTGCCTGCCTGCTGGCTGTGGTCCAGAGAGGGACCATGCACAAAGGTGACACGATGTGTGGGAAGGAACAAAGCCTTGGTTGGCGTCTGCAGATGTGTGGGAAGGAACAAAGCCTTGGTTGGGTCCTTGAGCTGAGCCTTCAAATTTTTCTGCCTTTATTTACGTACAGCGTGCTTGTGGAGGTCGAACACAGCTCTGTGGAGTCGGTTCTTTCCTTCTGCCATGTGGGCTCGGAATCAAACTCAGGTTATCAGGCTGGCTTTTGAAAGCCCTTCTTTTCTCCCCTGAGCCATCTTGCCAGCCCCCTAAGCTATCATTTTTGGTTATTTTATTTTATTGTTTTTTTAAAATGTCCTTGCAGGGCAGGCATTTTTACATTTAATTCAGAGGGTGTTTGCTTTCACTTGGCAATTTTTACTCTGGACAGACCTACTTCCCAGATGTCCTTCAGAGGAGGCGTAAGGAGGACCTGTTGTTTGTGAAGGCTGTGAGCCAAGGAGGGCTGGGGTGCACCCAGGACCTAGAGGCTGGGGTGGAGGGCTGGGGTGCACCCGGGACTTGGAGGCTGGGGTTGCTGCCTGGGGTGCACCCAGGACCTGGAGGCTGGGTTGCACCCAGGACCTGGAGGCTGGAGTTGCTGACTGGGGTGCACCCAGGACCTGGAGGCTAGGGTTGCTGCCTGGGGTAGGGATGGAACCCCTCCTAGCTGCAGATGCGCCAGTGTTCATGGGAGTAACTTCTGCAAAGAGAGGGTCCACATACATGAGGAACATTCTTGAACATGCTCCATGTGAAGCCCTCCTGTAGACCCTTAGCATGTGCTTTCTACCACTGATCAGTTATTTACTGCGACCTGTGAGATTTCGTTCCCAGTTTGAAGATGAGGCCACTGGAGCTAGGAGAGCCAGAGAGTCAGAGAAAGTTGAATCTGTGTTGACTGGCATTGAACTTACCATGATCCATCTGCCTCAGCATCCGCAGGGCCGAAATGCCAGGCATGTGCCACCACACCCTGGTCTTGAGAACTCATGTTGCAGCCTTTGCAGCCACCTCTACACACCGATGTTGGTAGGCTTGGGAGAGGGATTTTGGTCAGTAATGAAAGACAAGCCCAGGACTGGCTCAATTCCAGCCCAATGGGTTGATGAGTGGCCGCCCTGTGCAGCCTTTGCATTTGAATGTTGGGTAGCTTCCCTCCTGTTCAGCTCAGCACATCCTCAAAGCAGGAGGTAAGGCACCCAGCCTGCTGGTTTCATTCTGAGAAAGGAGAAGCCGCTCTGAGTTCAATTTACTCAGAGGGTTGGTTTTTTCTTTTTTTGATACAGGGCTGCTCTATGCTGCTCTGGCTGTCCTAGAACTGGCTCTGTATACAGGCTGGCCTTGAACCTGGAGTCCCTGCTGCCCCTGTCTCCCGAATGCTGGCACTGAAGTGTGCCCCACCATGCCCAGCCCACTCTGTATGCTTTCTTCTTTCTGAGCAATTCCTGACAAGGAATATATCTCTATTTGCTACTCTTAATTGCTGTGCTTAAGATACACATTAGTACATGCCCCTCTGCAAAAGGGAACACCCTAGATAATAGAAAAATCACCTAGTATGGCACCTGTCAGAGCCGTCCTGGGACCGTCCCCTCCACCCCTGACTCCTCCTAGCTTTCTACTGTGCATTTTCATGGAAAGGTACACACGTGTGCTTGAGGAGCTTGCAGTGTGTGCCTTGTAAGTGTCTTTGTCTCAGCATGTGCACTTTGAGTGTCACCATCAGTGGTCAGGCGTGCACCCATGCCACACATTCCTTTAACCAGATACCAATTTTCTTGTCTTTTCCTTCCCTTCCTTTCTTTTTTCTTTTAGCTTTTTGAGACAGGTTTCTCTGTGTAACAGTTCTGGCTGTCCTGGAACTTTGTCTAGACCTGGTTGGCCTCGAACTCACAGAGATCCCGCCTGCTTTGCCTCCAAGTGCTGGGGTCAAAGGTTTACACCATCACTGCCAGCATGTCCCAATTTTCAGTGCTTACTTTTACTTTTTTTACTTTTTTTGGAATGCTGACATATCTTCATGTAAGCAAGATTTTGCTGAATTAAAATGTATGACTACATTTAGCATATGTCCATTTAAACTAAAAATCATTTGGTGTTTTGCCTGCATGTATATATGTATACCATATATGTGCCTTGTGCTTTCTGTGACCAGAAGAAAGTGTCAGATCCCCTCAAACTGGAGTTAACAGATGTGTGAGCCACTGTTTAGATGCTGGGGGTCAAACTCAGGTTGTCTGGAAGAGCTGCCAGTTCTTGTAACCACTGAGCCATATTTCCGGCTATCTGGTACCTGCCCATTTTAAAAAATTTAACACCTTGATTTAAAAATTACATTTCTTTATGTATGTGGATGTGCGGATGTGGGTGTGTGTGCCACAGTGCCCAAGTAAGGCTAGACAGCTTGTAGGAATTGGAGCTCAGGTCCATGATCGAGCTCAGGTCAGACTTGGCGGCAAGCACCTTTGCTAAGCGGAGTTCCTGTTAGGGAGAGTTAGCAGTGGTTAACAGAAGAGCCCTAAGCTGAGAGTCTCTTCTTTGATTGGTACAAGACAGTGCCTTGAACTTGGCTGAAGCATGGCTGGGCCCTCTCTGCTCCATCCAGGCTGAAGGACTCTGAGGGTTGGCTGGGATTTTGGAGAGCTCCAGAAGTATGCAGTGTGGGCCTGACTCCACCTGAATGGATCTTTTTTTTTTTTGCACCACCACACCCAGGCTGAATGGACTGTCTTTGGCCCTGACTCTGTTCTTTCAAGGCTTGCTCACTGACAGCTCTCCTGCAAACCTTCCCTCCTGTGGATCCTGGGCTTTGAAACCTTCACACAGATGTTGCATTTTAACCCTCTCCATCATTGGTTTTGCTGTCAAGATAATTAAGGTGACACAGGTCAGTTGACGCTCTTGTTTTCAGGGTCAGCAATCACTGAAGTGTTGGGACAATGGGGAACATCTCAAGTTCAAGGCCAGCCTGCTCTCTAGGCTACAGAGTGAGTTCCAGGCCAGCCACAGGCTGTTTGGTGAGGCCTCTGTCACGTGGTCTGCTCACGTTTCAGTTACTCAGAGAAGCATAACTTTTACTTTTCTTTATCTTTTTCTGAATACTGGCCAAAAGCCTAAGCTTGCTTCCTGCACACTCCGGGATTCTCACTTGCTCCCTGAAGCACCCCTCCGGTTCTTCCAAGCTCACCAACCTCCATTGCTGAACCTGACCATTCTCTTGGAATCCTAGTTTTCTCTCTTCATCTTCTCCATCTCCCTCCTCCCAGCTGCTCCCATGATTTATAGCCTGCCTGCCTTGTTTTTCCTTTCATATTCTCATAAAACTGCCCTGGAGCTTAAAAAAGGAAGGAAAGAGAGAGATACAGTTTTGTTTTGTGTTTTTTCTAGTTGTTTCCAGATGTGGTAGAGGACCCCACAGCATAGGCAGCTTACCTCACATCTGTGGAAAGCAAAACCCTCCCTATCAACGTGTGGCCGATACAAGCTTGCCATTGGTGCTCTGTGGATAGCTGTCTCCTACATCCTCTTTGGCTTCTTCTATTCTAAAATCCAGGTGGAAATGCAGAGGTTTACTCTGGGGCCAACTGCTGAGATGAGAAAACTGTCATGGATTCTTACACATTGAAAAGAAGTCTCAATCTAAAGTACCACCACCACCGCCACCCATCAAACCTTTGCATTTGAACATGTCTGCATTTTCTCTGTTCTGGTGTTGGTGGGCAGCAGAGTGCTTTAACTGGTCAGATTGCCATGCCAAAGGCATTTTACTTTTGTACTGTACCCCCTCCCCCCGCCCTTCATTTTTCTGCCCTGGGAATAATAACAAGAACAAGCTAACACTTGAATTCACAATTTTAAGGGAAAAAAATGGGGAATAAAAATATGCAGTACAGGAATTATCCAGCTCTGATTAGAAGAAATAAATTTACCCACAGTACCAACTGTGGGCTTATATTGGCAGGATATTTGCTTTCTGCAGATGTGAGGCTAGCTGCCCATGGGGTGGTGAGGTCTCCTACCGTATCTGAAGGCTTTGAAATCAACGTAGCTGATTAATTTGAGTTTTATTTTTCTCCCATTTAAAAAAAGACAGTCTCTATCTAAAAGTCTCCTGTTTAGCCTTCATTGTCTGGAACTAGACTAGGCGGTTCTCTAAGTTGCCGCCATTCTCCTGGAACCTTGGTGCCCTCTGTGCTGGAATTTCAGGCCTATACCACCATGCCCAGTGCACACAGAATTTTGTTAAAAAGAAAAAAGTTAGATCATTTTGGTTTTTTAAGGATTATTATTTTATGTGACTGCCTTAGTCACTGTTCTATTGCTGTGAAGAGACTCTTTGACCAAGGCAGCTCTTAGAAGAGAAATCATTTAATTGGAGGCTTGCTTACAGTTTTAGAGGGTTAGTCCATTATCACCATGGGGGAGGTATGGAAGGCATGGTGCTGGGAAAATAGCCAAGAGCTATATTCTGGTCCACAGGCAGGAAGAGAGAGGGGCTGGGTGTGTGTGTGGATTTTTGAAACCTCAAAACCCACCCCCAATGACAGACTTCCTCCAACAGGCCACACCTCCTAATCCTTCTCAAATAGTGATCCTCCTTTGTAGTGACTAAGCGGTCAAATAAAATAAACCTCTGGGGTGCATTCTTATTCAAACCACCACAGTGTATGAATGTTTTGCTTACATGTATGCTTGTGTGCTATGTGCATGCCTGGTATCTGCAGAGGCCAGAAGACAACATAAGATTCTCTGGAACTGGAGTTACAGGTGGTTGTGAGCTGATATGTGGGTGCTGGGAACTAAACCAGGAGCCTGCAGTGCTCTTAACCGCTGAGCCATTCTCCAGCCCCAGTTACAAGCCGTTTTAAAAAAGTCATCTGGACAGGGTCTTAGACTAGTGTCCCACTAAGCCTGGGGTCCTTAGCCTGGGATCCTTTAGCCTTTCCCGTATTGTAGTGCTCCTTTAGAAGAGGGCTTTCTGTGGAGAATGTATTATGTTGGTGTGTTCCCCCTCTGCCCACAACGTCAGAGGCTAGGGATTTGTTTTAAAGGTCCTGAGAAGTCCTGCATGGCTTCCCGTGGACTTCTCCAGGGTTCTTTTTTCCCCTACCAAACACAGCTGAGGGAACACCTTTGCTTTGGGCAAGGAAAGAGACTAGAAATTGTGGGCCGAGGTTGAGCCAGTGTTGGTTTTATTCCAGGTGTTTTATAAACTGTAGGGCCCATTTGAGGTGCAAGGCAGGGTTTGGTGGTGGTCCGGAGCCCAAACCCCAGTGGACTCAGCCATTGGGAGAAGGGCCTTTTGTTGAGAGAGGTGCTTTAGATTTGGTGGTCTCCTGGGCTCTTAATCCTGCCACCACTGGTGCCCAGAGAGGTCTGACTGCCTGGGCATCCCTCCTCCCCCCTCCCCCATTCCTGGTTGGACAGAAAACAAAGTGGGAGACTACAGATGGCTGTGGGTGCTGCTGTGGGTGCCTTTGAGCCAGGGACTGGAGGGGAGGGGAAGGGCTGGGCTGCAGACAAGGAATGCTTTTTAAAACAAAAAAGGAAATGCTGGCTCGGAAGGAGAGGAAAGGAAGCAGCTTCCTGTTGCTGGTGGTGGCTTTTTTGTGAGAGAGGCGGAGCTCTAGGCGGAGCTCTTTCTGTCCCCTAGGCCTGAAGAAGCTGGCTGGAGCAGCAGCTGTGAGAGCTCTCCAGCCTTTGCTCCCTCTCTGTTGCCTGAGGTTTCAGAGTGACGGCACGGGTGGCATCCTGCTCCATCTTCCCCAGATGGCCAAGTTAAATGGCCACACATTTTTTTTTACCTGCTGCAACATGGATGTGTCACCGTGGCTGACTCTACTGCCTCATCACCGCCCTGGCCTCCTTGCTAGGAGCACTTACTGGCGTGAACTCCTCACACCAGTGCGTGTGGCAGTCCACCCATCACCCTCTTTGCAGAAAAGGAACTGAGGTGCAAGGAGCTGCAGTACTGTAGCGTAAGGGGTTGCAGAGCCAAGGATGTGCAACCTGGATGATCCTTTTTTGTTTGGTTTTGGTTTTGGTTTTTGGAGACAAGGTTTCTCTGTGTAGTCCTGGCTGTCCTGGAACTTGTTCTGTAGATGATGGCTGGCCAAGAACTAGTGCTAGGATTAAAGGCATGTGCCATCAATACCTGGCTTCTTTCTTTCTTTCTTTCCTTCCTTCCTTCCTTCCTTTCTTTTTTTCTTTCTGAGATAGTGACTCAGGTTAGCTTTAAACTCACTTTGTAGCTGAGGATGACCTTGAACTTTTGATTTTCCTTCCACCTCCCAAGTGAAAGAATTATAGGCCTGTGCAATGCAGTTTAATTTAAAAAAGCATTTATTATAGTATGTGTGTGTGTATGTGTGTGTGTGTACATGTACATGTATGAGTGAGCAAGTCAGTTTTATCCTTTACCGGGCATTGAACTTAGATCCTCAAACTTTACCTGCTGAGCTATCTTGTCATCCTGGCCTTATTGTTTGTTTCTTATTTTAATTTTGTTTTTAATTATGTATCTGTGCCTGTGTGTGGTGTGTGCAAGTGAGTGCAAGTGTCTGTGGAGGCCAGAGGCACCAGGTCCTCCTAGAGCTCCAGTCACAAGCAGTTGGGAGTCACTAGACATGGGAGCTGGGAACTGAACTTGGGTCCTTTGTCAGAACATCTGAAGATGCCTCTTAGCCACGGAGCCATCTCTCCCCTCCTTGTTTGTTTGTTTGTTTGACACAAGATGTCTGCACAGTAACTCAGGCTGGCCCCCGAGCTCAGTTGTCCTCTTATCTCAGGCCCCTGAGTTCTGGGACTGCAGGTGCTTGCCAATGTGTTTAGCTACGTGTTTTAAAATTTCATTATACTTTCATTATTCAAACATGCAAAGGTAGAGAGAAGGGTGTGTTGAAAGACAGCCCCTCTCTCCATACACACACCTCCTAGTGATTCCCCAGCTCAGAGGAAGCTTCTACAGGAAGCAGCTTTGGCCAATCTTGGTCATCTGCCTTGTTCACTCTCTGAGGAAGTCCATTTGTGAAGTGGTAGCCCTAGGCAGTAGGTCTCTGGGAAGGAGAGACCCAGGGAGGAGGGTTTGTTGCCTAGCGCCTGTATCCCTAGACTAGGACGAGCCCCAAGTTTGTCCCACTCTGCTCTGTCAGCACTGCCAGGTCATCTCCTGCTCTAGCTTGAGGTCATCACCTCTCAGTGATGGAGGACTTCTTTATTCTCCTGGCTCCCCCTCTCCCTAGCTGGAGTCTGCAATCATACTGAGTGTGTCGCGTGATGTACCTGGGTGACCTGCCCGCTCTTCTCTGTGGCTCAGGCTATTTTCTTACCTTTCCTTTCATTAACTAGATGGGGGTGTTTTAACATATGTGGATTAAGTGCCTCAAAGCTGTGGCACTTTGTGGTGGATGCTGTGCTCTGCTCCTCCTGTAGGTCCAGACCAGCAGACAGGTTCCTTGGCCTCTGCAGGCCTGTGTCTTGGCTCCACACAGTTTTTCCAGAAGCCTGTTTTGTTTGTTTGTTTATTTATTTATTTAGGTTTTGGTTTTTTGAGACAGGTTTCCCTGTGTAGTCCTGGCTGTTCTGTAACTCGCCCTGTAGACCAGGCTGGCCTTGAACTCACCGAGATCCACTTGCCTTTGCCTCCCAAGTGCTGGGATTACTGGTACTTCCCGGCCCAGAAGCCTGATTTTGCTGACTGCTCACTCTTTCTTTGCTTTTCTTGGGGTTCTTGGGCACCGGCAGTGGCTTGCTTTTGGTCCCATAGGTTTCTGCTGCATTCTACGGTGTTTCAGGTGCTGTGTCACCTTTGTTGGCTGTTGGACATTGCTGGACTTAGCCTCTATGATGTCCTTATGAGAAGGGCCATTCCAAGGACACAAGGGTATGCCTGGGCTTTGGGGCCAGTGAGACACAGTCATTTCCTGACTCCTTGCTGGGATTAAAGACGTGCGCCACCACCTGGCTTCTTTTTTGTTTGCAAATCTATTTATTTGTGCTCTTCTTCCTATACCCTCTATTACATTTCTTTTGGCCCTGTTAGATCATTCTTCATCTTGGATTTGCTTTTTCTCACTTGTGCGTTCCTTCAGTATTTATTGAGCACCTGCTGTGTGCCAAACTCCCTTAGACACCAGGGAAGACTGGCAGGGAAGGCCGAGGGCTCTCTAGTGGAAGGAGACAGCTAATAAGCCAGGGACAGAGAGAAGTGGTTTGAGACAGGAGAATGGAGAGGAGGTGGAGGTTATGGCCTTAGTTTGGGGGTGGGGTGGTGGAAAAGGGGGGTCTTTCCAGGGAAGGGGAGCAGGTCCAGGCACAAGAATGCCTCTGCAGCTGGGAAGAGGGTCTGGGCAGAGAGATTGATTGTCCTATGTGGTAGCCTTGAGGCGGGACACAGTTCTTGGGACACCATGGCGACACAGGGTTTTCTCCCCACATGTCTCCTTAGCCCTTTCCTGGACACTGCTCTGTCGCATGCCATAAGCCCCTCTAAGAGGTGTGTTACTCTAGCAGGTTGGCTGGCCGGGGCTATGAGACTGAGTAAACCCACAGGAGGTGTTGGTAAGATGTGAACGAGGTTGAGGCTCCCCAGGCTGCCTGGCTGACTCATCTCTGCACTGAGGTGTGTAAGAGCTTGGGAAATACACCTTGTGTGCTGCCAGTCCTCATTGTGGGAACGGGAGTGTGGTCCCAGCCCTACTGGCGGCGCCTTGGACCTCTGCTAAGGGAGGAGCTGGGAACTGAGGTGGCCAGCTCTGATGCAGGCTTCTGAGACCAGGTGTGGTAATCTGGCACCCACTTATGGGAAACAGTGCCTAAGAAGGAGACGTGGGAAACCCCCTCCTACCTCAGCTGCCGGATCTTTACTAAGACTTTGGCTTTAGCTTCTGCCAGGAATGTAGTCGTGGGGTGTTGTGCTTCGCTCTCCTCCTCTCTTTCTCTTCTTCTCTCCTCTTCTTCTCCCCTCCCTCCCCCCATTTAGGACTTTGTTGCATGCTAGGCAATGATTCTGCTATTGAACTCTATCTTCTGCCCTTGGTTTTCTAAGATAGGAGCTTGTTGTGTAGATCAGGCTGGCCTTGATTCTTGACCCTCCTCCCAGTCAATGCCTCCTGAGTGCTGGGATTACAGGTTGGTGCCCCCACCTCTGGCTTGGCTTTCTTTCCTTAGGGTGGGCAAAGAAGGAATGTGAAATCTGAGTGGATGGATTCTTCAAAATGTCTTTTATCTTTTTTTTTTAAGCCAGGATCTTATGTATCCCAGGCTAAGCTTGAACTTGCTATGTAGATGATCTTGAATTTATAAATCTCCTGCTTCTACCTCTTGAGTGCTAGGATTACACGTGTGCACCACCATACCTAGTTTATATGGTACTGGGAATCCAACCCTGGGCTTCATGCATGTTAGGTAAGCATTCTTAAGCTGGGGTGAGGCCTCCTGTGAGAAACAGGCTCTGGTAGGGGTGCCCTGGATTCCATAGAGCCACGCACAGTTTCAACTCCCACAGTGTTCTGTATGAAAAGCAAAGTATGGTCGGTGACATGTGGCACAGCTGTATTTTAAATGTTGGTGGCTGATTTTACTAAGGTGGTAAGTGCCCAGGGAGATTCTCCTTGGTGGCTCTGACTCACTCTGGTCAAGGGGACAGAACAGAGCAGGATGACTCCATTGGCAAATGGAAACTTGTCTTTGAGGGGACAAGAAGTCTTCTTTGTGTGGTAGGCTGGTGGTTTATGGGAGGGAGAGGGGAAGAAAAGGGGAGAGAGGAGGACAGGGAGAGGGAGCCTGTTCACACACTTGTGAGACCTGTGCACAGAAAGCCACACGGGTTACAACTCGCCGCGTGTCTAATGGAAACTTGGTCATTTATACTCAACCTTCCTTCACTTGGAGTGGCTTCTGATCCTTCTTAGAAAGATTTGGTGGCCTCAAATATCCAGACTTTGTCTTGGGCAGTTTGCACCTTAGACTTAACTTCCTCTCTGACTGCAGGTTCCTTCGTCAGTTTCCTACTCTGGCAGCAAAAAGCACCTGGCTGGTGAAGCCCCAGACGCACTTGCTGTTGCAAACTGGCCCTCGTCACTCGTCACTCCGTGGCTGTCAAACCAGGTTCCCCTGGGAAGTGGGGGCTCCTGGGGCCAATTGCCCGGCCTCACTGCCCGTCTCCTCCTCTCCCCTCTCGATCACAGGATGTAGGGACTTTATCTTGTTCTGAGAACTCGGCTGCTCACTGACCATGTCTGTTATTGGCAGCTGAGCCAGGAGGGTGAACAGCAACACCATAGTAGGTGAGACCACAGCTTCTGATGCTTGATAGAACTCACACTTCCCTCCTGACTGTGTTGTGGGGCAAGGTGCTTAGCCTGCCTGGACAATGTCTCTATTTTTAAGCAAGGATTATAGAAGGATTGTTGTTCGCAGCTACTGAGATGAGCCATGCGAATGAAGCACAGCGCCTGACCCAGAGTAGTGATGTTCTCACACCAGAATTTGCTGTTTATTTTTTAATTTCCTCCCTCGTTCTCTTTCTCGTGTGGCCCAGATTGGCCTTGAACTGACTATTTGGCCCAGGATGATTTTGAACTCTGATACTCCTGCCTCACATTCCAAGTGCTGGGATTCCAGGTGCGCACCACCATGCTGACTTTCTCAGTGCTAAGATCAAACTCGGGGTTTTGTGCGTGCTATAATCCCAGCCTGCTTCTTATTTTCTCATTAGGTATGTGATTAGCACCCACGTGAGTTGGACACTGTTGTGATCTAGCGGGGGGTTAAACTGTGAAGACAGTGGGTGAAACGGAGCTCTGTGGGACTAACACTTCAGTGCTGGGAGAAGGCGCAGACAGTAACCGAAGGGGAAACTGTGCTGTCCTGTAAGAGACTGCCAGAGCATGAATGCAGAAGCCCAAGGAGTGGGCCTAGCTCACTGGAGAGCCTTCAAGGAGACTAGGGTGGCCTGCAGGGAGCATGTGTCTCATGCCTGCCCCTGCTCCCAGGACTCAGAGTCCAGGAAGGGAGGAGGGAGGGGCTGTGAAAATAGAAGAGTGAGAAGAGAGAATGGGGTCTCATGTGACTGCTTCGGTGGACCCTGCCTCTGCCCTGTAGAAACTGTTTGGAAACTTGGTTTATCCTTTTCATTTCTTTTCTTTGGACAGAGTCTCACTGTGTAGAGCAGGCTGGTATCAAACTCACTTGGGTCTGCCTGCCTCAGCTTCCCGAGTGCTGGGGTGAAAGGCACCCCATATCACCCGCATCTGCCTCCTGAGTGCTGGGATGAAAGGCGTGCACCACCATGCCTGGCGCCTTATTTCTTACTTTAAAAATTCTTTTTATTATGCTTTTTTGTTGTTTTGAGACGGGCTCCTGCGGCACCCGCTTGGCCTCTCACTTGCTCTGTAGCCAAGCATGACCTTGAACTGTTGACCTTCCTGACTACTGCTCCATCTTTCTTAGCTCCTGCAGTGTTGCTGATGGAACCTAGGGCCTTACACATACCGGGCAAGCACTCTGCGGGTGGACCACAATCCAACCTCTTTCCTTAATTTTTTAGTAAAGAACAATATGGAGACTAGGATGCTGACCCGCTATAAAAAAGGTGTGTTTTTGACTTGCACAAAGTGTATTTTCTGATTCTGGGCAGGTGGCAGAACCCTGGTTTGGTCAGGCTGTGGGTCTGCCACCTGCTAGGGCATCATGTGGGTGAGTTGTCCTTACTTATTCCGAGAGTGTGCATTGAGCCTCAGCATGGGAGATCCTCCTTGGTCTGGCCTGATGTTTCTCACATGGTCCTGTAGAACACAGTACACAGTGTCTGGTCCAATTCCATCTCTCTAGGGAGTTTCTCCTAAGGCGATGACTCAGCAACAAAACAGAATTTATGAGAACATAGTAAAACTATCAGTAATATAGGCAGGAGAGCAGACAACAAGAGCTGTCCAGTGTAAGGATGTGGTTAATCACATGTGCTATAGCCCAGATGGGTCATTATGCCATGCGTGGGTTACTATGGACCCAGATGCTACTTTAGGAGGCTGGAAAGAGCAGGGTCACGTTTATGACATTACATTAAGACAATAAATACCCAGATGGCAAAGTTGTATACCTGTAGCATTTATGGTTACTCAGTTGGTAGAAATAAGTATATAGATAGGAAAGCCAGAAGTGAAATAAATTGGGTGGTGGTGGTTGCTTTTCTTTGTAAAAATCCCTTCTTCATCTCTGTAATGTCAGTTTTACTTATTACTGCGTAGGCTGGAGAAAAGGCTCAGTGGTTAAGAGTGCTTGCTGCTTTTCCAGTGTACCTGGATTTGATTCCCGTACTCACATGCTGGCTCACAACCACCTATAACTCTTGTTCCAGGGGGAGCCGATGCCCTCTTCTGACACCTGAGGGTACAAGGCCTGCACATGGTACACAGACACGTAGGCAAGCCAAGCATTTGTACGTATTTCTTAACTGAAGTAATGAATATGTACTGAGCTGGCAGTCGGATATGGTGTGTCCTAGCCTAGAGGTCCGTGTCCAGAAGGGCAAAGTAGCTACAGAAGGGCCCTCTACTGGTGGTGGTAATAGCCTGAGATTGAACTTGCAGCCTGACTGGTCTGTGTCCCAGCAGACTGGACCATGGTGATGCAAGTTTGAAATCTGGCCACCCAGGGAAAACTGCAACCCTATGACCCCTCCCTGCTGCCTGTTTCAGCCTTCCCAGGATACCATCACTGCAAGATCAGCCCCTTCAGTTATGGCTGCCTGTTCTTTACAGAGGCAGACTTAACCTGTAAGAAGGGTTTCCTCTCCCTTTAAGGATGAAGACTGATGTGTCTGGCTTTTGTTGTTTTGGTTTTTGGTTTGTTTAAATAGGGACATTGCCATGTAGTCAAGACTATTGCGACTGGCCTAGGAATATGCAGCTCCCTGGAGTCAGCTTTCTGAGTGCTGGATCATGGGCACATGCTACAATTTCCAGCATGTGTTATAATGCCCCCACCCCGCTCGTGTGCATGTCTGTGCATATGAGTGTAGGTTCCATGAACGTGTATACAGATGTGGAAGCCGGAGGCCAGTTTCACAATATCAGGTGTCTCCCTGGATTGTTTAAAGTTTTATGTGTAGGAGTGTTTTGCCTACATGGATACACCACACCATGTGCACACCATGGCTGTGTGGGGACAGGAGAGGCTGCAGAACCCTTGGAACTAGAGTTGCAGATGGTTGTGAGCTGCCATGATCTGTGCTTCGGAAACCAAATCCAGGTCCTCTGCAAGGGCTGTGTGTGCTCCTAACTGCTGAGCTATTCTCCATCCCCTCTACAATGGTTTTGCTTGTTTTTTTGTTTTTGTAACAGAAAAGCTCTTTAGGACATGATGAAGGCTCAGGTGAGATGGCTCAGTGGGTCAGGGTGGTTGCTGCCAAGCCTGCTAACCTAAATTCAATCCCTTGGATCCACATGGTGGAGAGAGAGCCAACTCCAGAGGATTGTCCTCTGACCCTCCATTCTTCTCATCTAAATACTTGCAGAATAACCAAGGGGAGGCTCTAGCCTTTGGAGATGCTGCGGTGGACTCCCAGGTGCTTCCTCTCTCTGCTGCTAATGCCTCAGGCTTGAGGATCTCATTCTTTAGGTTTTTCGGGGAAGAGTTTTGTTTTTGAGACAGAGCCTTGCTATGGAGTACCTGCGGGTCTTGAACACTGTATATGAGCCTCTTTCCTGTTGGTTTCTAAACATTTGTTGCCCTGCCCAGCCTGAGGAACGCTCAGTGGTCACTTGAGTGGAGGCACCAGGGGTTTGTGTTGAGGGCCAGCCAGGATTCACAGGGAATTTGACCCCGAGGATGTTCAACACAGCGTGCTTTACACTTTACACTGATGGGTAACTGCATACAACCCTGATATCTAGAATACTAAACATACAACTCTGGGCTCTCGTGCCAGCAAAACCAAGCACATTTGATGACAGCCTTTAAAAACACCGTACTTATTGTAAAGAGTTTAAACGTGATCCTGCAATACAACTAACAGACCAGAAGCAGGAGTCCAATTATGGGTGGCGCACACCTCTAATTCCAGCACTTGGAAGGCAGAGGCAGGCGGATCTCTGTGAGTTTGAGGCCA
>LOJH01003807.1:9586-28971 GCA_001685095.1 Ellobius talpinus
AAAGAAAGAAAGAAAGAAAGAAAGAAAGAAAGAAAGAAAGAAAGAAAGGCCAAGCCAAGTGTGAAAGCTTTCGTTGCAATCCCAGTGCTAGGAGGCAGGACTGAGGGATCCCTAATGTTTACTGCTAATGCTTACTGACCAGCTAATCTCACTTAGTTGGTTGCAGGCCAGGGAGAGGCCATGCCATAACTTGTCAGAAAACAAGTTAGAGCCTTTAATCCCAACCCTTGGAAGGCAGAGGCAGACAGATCTCTGAGTTCCAGGTCAGCCAGAGCTATAGTGAGACCCTGTCTCAAAAGACAAAACAAAATGGACAGATGGAAGAATGACACCCAACTGGCCTTCTGGCCTCCATGTGCACGCACAGCTGCACATAGGAGCTCCCGCGCGCGCACACACACACACACACACACACACACACACACCTGATACTTCTTTGGGTCTCTGACTTGTCTCCTATCGTGGTAAGAACTGGTAACAGACCCTACCCCAGAACTAAGGGCAGTGTGTGATGACTGGCCCACAGGAGACTTGCCATCACAAAACCCTCTCAGCAAGTCAGGAGAAAGCCCGGTCATGTGCAAGGTGGCCTAGAGTAGAACGACATCTCTTAGAGAGTTCACCGCCTCGTGCGTTCCACTGGTATGACCCGTTATGCCAAGACGGCTCTGGATGTGGACAGAAACCATTATGTTCATTATGTTCCAAGGAAAATAAAGGAAGGCACGGGTGAGATGGCTCAGTGGGAAAGACGCTTGCTGTCAAGCCTAATGGTCTGCGCTCAATCCCCAGGCCCCACATGGTAGGAGAGAATTGACTTCTGAAAGCTATTCTCGGAATTCTACATGCATGTCCTGGCACACACGTGTACACTCGTATGTGTACACATATACACAATAAATGTAATTTAAACTGTTTACGTAAAAAACGTTTTTTGTTTAAAGAGGTCAAAGGCCTGAGCGATGGCTTAGTGGATAGGTCACTTGCCTGGAGAAAGAGAGGTGGTCACCTACACTGGCTGCCAGTCCCAGTCAAGCAGGCAATGACATCTGGTAAATCCATTGTCTGCTATTCTGCAGGAAAAGAGAAGTGTGAGACAGGGGAGCCAGAGGCAGTTTGCCTAATGTGTCTGCTCTCTCCCTCTCTGCCTTTGCAGTTCTCATGAATGCAGCAAAGTAACAGCTGCTCATAATTTCATGCATAAAGAACTATGCAAATCTCTGTGATGAAAATGTGTTGCGTTTCTTGTTTCTTGCAGGGGAAGTATGCTGGAGACACAGCCCACTCTGGGTACAGTTGTGACAACCTGCATACAGCCCGGGGTTGATTGAAGCCTGACTTCCAAAGGGGCTGCTCACTGCTCCATTTGGGAACGAGTCTGGGCTAACAGATAACAAGTGGCTTCCAGTTCTATCCCTGCCAGCCAGAGCGGTTTAGAGGCCAAGTATCTTGGTTCTTGAAAAGTTTCTGCACCCTAATTAAGGTTCTCTGCCGATGGATGTAGCAATCCAATTCAGATCACATCAGACTGAATTAGAAAAAGCCCAGGTTTAATGGATAATACTACACTCCCAGATGATTTTCCAGACCCCCAGAGAGGAGATGTAAAAGAGAGACAAAAAAAGCAATAAATAAATAAATAAATAAAACATGTTTTCTGGGGGAGGGGGCAGTTTAAATACTCTGTGGGAGTGGTCTTGAGCATCTCTGGGGGAGAGGTCATTCTTTGGCGGGCTTTCTGAGAAGCAGCAGGGTTTGGAGAGATGGGGGAGGGGCCTTGGGGTGGAGCTTCCACCAGAACAGTACTAATCCAAACTCAGTCACTTCTGACTGCCACATTAGTCTTAGTGGTGTGTGTGTGTGTGTGTGTGTGTGTGTGTCTGTGTGTCTGTGTGTCTGTGTGTGTGTGTTTGGCTGTAGAGGTCAGAGGACAACTTGGGGGAGTTGGTTCTCTACTTCCACCATGTGGGTTTCAGGGATCAAACCCAGGTCATCATCAGGCTTGGTGGCAAGTGCCTTTGCCCACTGAACCATTATGCCTGCCCTGACTTTATGTTTTGAGACAGGGTCTCTCGCTGAACCTACAGCTCACTGATCCAGCTAGGCTGGCTAGCCAGCAAGCCCCAAGGACCATGCCATCTCCACCACACCCCTGCCAGACTTACAAGTATGCACCGCTTCTCCTGGTTCATTTACATGGGTGCTGGACATCAAACTCAGGCCCCCATGCTTGTGCAATAGCGCCTTACCAGCAGCTCCCCGGCCCTCTGTGGGTTCTCTTTTACACAGCTACACAGGAATAAAGATATTGATCTCACAGAACATTTATCTAACAGTTACATACCCGCGTATTCACATCTAACAGCCCTTATGCAGGGAGGCAAAGCATGTGGAGCATATGTACAGTTTTACTCTGTCTGTTTTGTTTGTTTGGGATATTGGTTTCTCTGTGTAGCCCTGGTTATCCTGGAACTCGCTCTGTAGACCAGGCTGGCCTCAAACTCACAGAGATCCTCCTGTCTCTGCCTCCCAAGTGCTGGGATTAAAGGTGTGCACCACCACCACCTTATATGCCCAATTTTTAAAAAATCTGTTCACTAACAGACAATTTCATAGATGTGTATAATGTCAATTTAATCTTATGCACCCCGAATATCCTTCTCTAGTTCCCTTCCCTTGCTTTTACAGGTGTTTTTTTGTGTGCATGTACACGAGTGAGGTTGTGCACAGAGTAAGACACATGTGTGGAGGTCAAAGGACAACCTCAAGCATCAGTCATTGCCTTCCACCTTGTCTGAGACATCACTGCATAGCCTACAGTAGCTGACCCATGAACTTCCTGGAATTTTTCTCTCTCCTCCCATCTTGAGTTAGGAGTGCTGGAATTACCCGCACATTCTAACAGGCCTGGCTTTACTTGGCTTGTGAGGATTTGAACTCAGTTCCTCACACAAGTGCTTTGCCCACTGAGCCAAGCCATATCCTGATCCTTGTTTACAGGCTTTGTCCTAGCCCTTGCAGGAGGTCATAAAGGGAAGAGGAGGGGAGGAGAGGAGAGGGCAAGGAAGGGGAAGGGAGGGGAGGAAAGAGGTGGAAAGGGGGGTAACGAAAGAATAGGAAGCCAGAAAGAGATGACTCCAATTGGCTCTTAATTATCATCCTGTTATCTGTGTTCTGTCTTTGACGCGCAGCCCTGGTCCCTTCCTCCTCCCTGCTATCAGGTCAGGTACTCCTGGAAGCAATTCTAAGACAGTTTTAAGTCTAGGCACCTTTAGTGAGCTTTGCTCTGACAGCAGGATCAACTATCACTTTTACAGAAGAGGAGTAACCCTGAGCAGCGGAGGAAATCGATAAAGCTGCAATGAGGGCATAAAAAGGCTGAGGAAGTAGTGTAGTTGGTAAAGTGTCCAACTGGAAGTGATTCTCCTGCCTCAGCCTCCCCAGTGCTGGGATAGCAGAGGTGCCCCCACCTGTGTGTGTGTACATGAGCCATGGCACGTGTGTAAATGTTAGAGGGCAACTCGTGGGAGTTGCTTCTCTCCTTCCACCATGTGGGTCTTAGGTACTGGACTCCATCATCTGGCTGCCAGCAAATGTCTTTTCCCTCTACACCAGGGGTTCACAACCTTCCTAATGCTGTGACCCTTTAATACAGTTCCTCATGTTGTGGAGACGTCCACAACATAAAATTATTTTCATTGCTACTTTATTACTGTAATTTTGCTACTGTTACGAATTACAATGTAAATACTTTGGGGGATAGAGGTTTGCCAATAGGGTCGCAATACACAGGTTGAGAACCACTGTTCTGAGCCATCTTGCTGGCCCCTTGATCCTTCTTACTTGAAATAGGTTTTCCTGTCCTGTCGCTTGAAGATATTTGAACAAATGGCTCCCCTTGAAGTGGCAGAAACTCGGACACTACAGAAAGAAAGATTAGCGATGGCATTAAATAGTTGCATGACTACTTGTGGGAAGTGAAGTGGCTCTATTTAAGGCGATTTGGCACATGACTCTCAGCACATCCTTTATTGTCTATGTACATAAGCCACTGACAGGGACAGATGTACAATTTTTTTTAAAGGGCGTGGGTTAATCCTTTGGCTATTCCTTCAACAGATAAAAGAGGAGAAATGGACTTTAAGGATTGCTGAAACTTAAAAAAATATATGCACCATGTTTCAAGGGCTGAGAATGTAGCTCAGTTGGTACAGTGCTTATCTACTAAACAGGAAGTCCCAGGTTCCAGGCCCAGCACTATTTAAACTAAACATGCTGGCACACTTCTGAAATACCAAGCACTTGAGAAGTGCAGGCAGGGGAACCCAATGTTCAGTGTTATCTGGCTATATAGAGAGTTCAAGGCTATCTGGGCTATAGGAGACCCTGCCTGAAGAAAAGTAATGGGCTAGAAATATGGTTTAGTGGATAAAGCACTTACAATGTAAAAGGAGGACCTGAGGTTGGATCTCCAGAACCCGAATAAAGCCAAATACAGTATCTTGCATGTCTGTAATGCAAGTAGTCCTAAAGAGAGGTGAGAGGTGAAGAGAGGAGAGTCCCCAGAAGTTCATGAGTCAACATCTAGCTTACACAGGAACCCTGCCTCAGACAATATGGGAGGAAGGACCAACTCCCAAAGTTGTCCTCTGGTCTCTGAGGGCTGTGCCATGGAGCCTGCGCCCACACTTACATGATCACACACAACACCCACCCAAATATCAATCACGTATATATGGGGGGGCAAGGAAACAAACAAAAAATAAATCCCAGAAGAGCAACAACCAAAAGTCATATTCTGGGCCAGCTGAGAAGACTCAACAGCCAGAAGTGATTATCACCATGGACAAAGACACAGGTTCGATGCCCAGGACCCACACGGTGGAAGGAAAGAAGTGACTCCTGCAAGCTGTCCTCTGGCCCTGCATGGCCGCCACGGTGCACTCACACATCCCATAAGCACATAAAGAAATAAATGGATTTTTTTTTTGGTAAGTGATTGTTCTACCAAGCAAAGCGAACTGAATCATCAAATTGGCTCAGTCACCTGAGAAGCCCCAGTGTAACCGCCACCTCCCAATGCCCAGCCTTCCTTATCTCTGATCACATTAAGCAGAAAAATAAGTGGGGGAAAAATCCGCAAATAATTACAGAGGTGGGCAGAGTTTATTTTGTGATTGAAGTCGTTGATAACGCTTGTATGAGGAGTAAAAAACATCTCCCATAAAAATGTAATCTGAATGTTTTTGTTGTTGGAAAAAAAATCTGTGAATCACGAATTATGAGCAGCCGGAGCAGGGGAGGTGGTAAACAAGTCACTGCAAGTAGCTCAGGTATCTGATGAGCTCACGCCTGGGTCCAGCTTGGCTTCAGCACTGTTAGGATTCTCTCAGGTTCACAGTTCTGGGCTGCCTTGATGCTGGCTCCAGGCCTTGCCCACTCTTTTTCACTGCAAGATGTTTGGGAAATATTCTGGAAGTAGTGGAAAACCAAAGCTTGGCCGGTCACTTGAGACCACAATTAGAGGTGGATAGTATTGATTTCCAAAATTTTTCTCTCTCCCTTGAGGCAGCCTCTTGCTATGTAAACTAGGGTGGCCATGATCTTACTCTGTAGCTCAAGCTAACTTTGAACTTGTGCTCCTCCAGGCAGGTGCCACTATATATGCCACATAATGTCCACATACATCTTTCTTTTTTCCTTCTTCAAGAAAGGGTCTTATAGAAGGATGTCCGGGAGCTCTGGATGTCCGGGAGCTCACTCCTTAGACCAGTCTGGCCTCGAATGAACTTAGACATCTGCCTGCCTCTCATGTACAGTTTGTCTTGGTTGAAATAAAAAGAAAGAGATCTTAGGTCGGGTAGCTCAGTGATAGAGGACCTGCCTGGCAAGCAGGAAGCTCTGGTTCAAGAAGGAGCAAAGGGGTGGGGATAGAGGAGGCGAATGAGATTGAGATGATAGAGATGGGGGGGAAGAAGGGAAGTCAGAGAAAAAAGGGAGGGAGGCAGGAAGGGAAAAAGCAGGGAGAGGAGAGGGGGAGGAGGACAGTATAAGAGAGGGAATGGAAGGGGAAAAAAGAAAGAGGGGGAGGGGAGAGAGAGAGAGAGAGAGAGAGAGAGAGAGAGAGAGAGAAAAGGAGAGAGATATTCCTCATTTCACACCTTCAATCCCAGCAGCACAGAGGCAGGTGGCTCTCTGATCTCAAGAACAGCCTGGTCTACAGAGTGAGTTGCATGCAGGGCAGCCAAGGCTACACAGAGAAATCCTGTCATTAAAAACAACAACAACAGCAACAAATCCCATTGGTTTGGTGACACACACTTTTAATCCCATCACTCAGGAAGCAGAGGCAAGTAGGTCTCTATGAGTTCAAGGCCACCCTGGTCTACACAGAGAGACTCTGCTTCAAAAGAAAAGAAATGGAACATTCTGTGAACAGACGAGGCAGGCCTGAGGAGTCAGGGCAGACCCTGGCCAGTCAAGAGACATGGTTTCTATGAGTATGTACTTGGGGGTTAGGGAGCAGGCAGGAGACTGGAGAGCTGAGGCAGGAGACTGGGGGACAGAGGTGGGAGATTGAAGAGCTGAGAGGTAGAGGAGGGGAGGAAATGCTAAATGGGACTGAGAGCTGAGCTGCATAGAAAACGGGGAATGCCCAGAGGTTCCCAGGACAGTGGCCTCGGGAACATTTCCGGACCCTGACCCAGGCAGCCCTTCCAAGCATTCCAAGCGTCTTGACCATGATGACTTGCTCCATATATCCAGTGATGTTGAGAACACAGGAGCCCAGATTGAAGGAATAAAGGAAAGGGGAAGGCAGAGGGTCTAGACAAGAGTCCCCAGTTGCCTCTTCTTGCTGAGGTGCATTCAAGGCCAGCCTACTGATGTCCATTTCCGTGGCGATACCACTATTTATGACTTAAAAGCCACAAAGGGCAGAAATGAATGAAGCCACTTGACCTTAAGTCCATTCTTCTCCCTTCTTTATTTTGGAGTCACTGGGGATAGAACCCAGAATCTTCACATGCTACTCCGTGCTTTTCTGCTGATGTACAGCCCCAGCCCCTCACTTGGGGGTTCTAAGCAGTCATTCTACTGCTGAGCTGTGTCCCAGGTTAAGACTTTCTCATTCATGTCTAAGCTATTTTACTTCTTCCCTCCCCCCTTTTAAAATTGTATTTATTTTGTGTTTTGTCTGTATGTGTATAGGTGTTTGTCTGTATGTACATAGGTGTTTGTATGTGTATACGTGTTTGTATGTGTATACGTGTTTGTCTGTATATGTATAGGTGTTTATCTGTATGTGTATAGGTGTTTTGTCTGTATGTGTATAGGTGTTTGTCTGTATGTGTATAGGTATTTGTCTGTTTGTGTATAGGTGCTTGTCTGTATGTGTATAGGTGTTTGTCTGTTTGTGTATAGGTGTTTGTCTGTTTGTGTATAGGTGTTTGTCTGTATGTCTATGCACCATGTGCATACCTGGTGTCTGAGGAGGCCAGAAGAGAGTGGTGGAACTGGAAGTTATAGATGATTGTGAACCACCATGTGGATGCTGGGAACCTAACCCAGGTCCTCTGGAAGAGCAGGCAGTGCTCTTAACTGATGAGCCATCTCTCTAGCCCCTATTTTTACTTTATAAAAAAATAATTTCCCCAGGCGGTGGTGGCGCACACCTTTAATCCCAGCCACTCAGGAGGCAGAGGCGGGTGGATCTCTATGAGTTTGAGGCAGTATGAGCCACCTGATATGGGGGCTGTGAACTGAACTTGAGTCCTCTATAAGCGCTCTTGAACCTGAGCCACCCATCTTGACCCAGTTCTTTGCTTGTTTGTTTCTTCATTTTGAGACGGTTTCACCATGTGGCCCAGGCTTGCTTGGAGCTGTTGATCCTCCTATCCAATCTCCTTAGTAGAGAGATCACAGGCCTGTGCTATTCCACTTTTTCAGCAACCTCCCCACCCCCAATAACAGGAAAGTCGGGGAGACTTAGTTCCACGAACCCAGCCCAGGCTGAACAGTCCAGCACCGTGGAGGACCACTGTGCCTGGCCTCTCTGGAATCTGTCCAGAGGACTTGGGGTGGCCTTCATACAACCGTGGGAAGCTGCTGGCATCCATCCCAAGGCTAAGCCCTAAGTTTCCCCCAAATGAGTATCTGTTAAGTGGGACTCACGCAAACACTGTAGGCAAAACAGCATTTACTCCTACTGCAGATCCGAAGTGAGTACGTATTTCAAATCTCAAAGTCAGTGGCTACTCCGCAGCACGGACCTAACCCTTTAAACAGGTGCACGGGAGCAGTGCATGGCCAGCACTGCATAAACCTGCAGTCCCAGCACTCTGGAGATGTGAGCAGAAGAATCAGGAGTTCAAAATCATCCTTAGCTACACAGGGCACTCAAGACCAGTTTGAGTTCACCCAAATTACAGGAGAAGGGGTAACTGTTGGAAAGATGGCTCTGTGGTTAAGAGTACTTACTGTCCTCGTAGAGGACCCCGGATCAGTTTCTAGCATCCTCGTCAGGTGGCTCCCAACCACTTTTGTCTTCAACTTCAGGGGACCCATTCTGGCCCCCAAGGGCACCTGTACTCACATACGTACAACCTACACACGTACACATCCTTAAAAATTAAAATTAAGATAAGCCAGAAATGGTACTGTCTTTAATCATAGCCCCCAGGAGGCAGTGACAGGCAGGTCTCTGTGAGTTCAGGACCAGCCTGGTCTACATAGCAAGTTCCAAGCCAGTCAGGAATGCACGGTGCAACCTTATCTAAAAAATTAAGCAGTCGGGTGGGGGTGGCTTGTGCCTTAAATCTCAGCACTCAGGAGGCAGAGGCAGGCCAATCTTTGAGTTTGAGGCCAGCCTGGTCTACAGGATGAGTTCCAGGACAGCCAGGGCTACACAAAGAAACCCTGTCTCAAAAAACCAAAACCAAACAAACAAAAAAGCAAATAAAAATAAGTACATAAAAAATCTTTAAATTTTTTTTGTAGAAGAAAAAGGAGTAGCTTCCAATCTATTCTTTTAGGTAGCCAAAGTAAATGACTTACTCCCCAAATAGGAGCAGGAGGCGCCCTGATGGTGGGAGGGGAAGGGATGGGCGATGATGGTGGCTTGGTAGCTCCTTTCAATGCTGTCTGTATTGATCAACCGAACTGATGGCTGCCAGCTGTCCCACTCCTTCATGCCATGCGTTCACAGACATAATGTGTGTGCATCTGGGGCCGAGTGAGGGATCGTGGGAATGAGTAATGTTATAACATAAAACGAGAAAGAAAAGAAAGTGATTGCGTCAAGCAAGACGATCTTCTGCCATGGACAGCTGGTGATAGCGGAGCTTTAGATCTCTTATTTTGTCTGGAGGAGAACAGTGAAGTCTGGTGTTTAGCTGTATTTTGTATTGATTTTGGAAATGACAAGGAAAATTTCAGAAACTCAAACAAACGCGGAGATACTTGTGAAACAAAGTTCTGAAGCGCCGGTCTCCTGCCGCTTGGGCGTTCTTCCTTGCCCATTATGGGGTCTTTTATTATCGGGGATCAGACAGAAACTTTTGACATTAGCTTAGGAACTTAGCAATAAAAGTGCTTCTGTTGGGCTTGAGGAGATGGCTCAGCAGGTAAAGATGCTTGCCATTCGATCTAACAACCTGCTTTGGATCCCCAGGACACACTCCGTGAAAAGAGAGCGCCAATTCCCTAAAGTTGTTCCCTGACCGCCACACAAACTCTGTGGCAAGCCCTTGCCAGCTACCCACACACACACGTTAAATAAATAAGTGTTAAAAAGAATATAAGCCTTCCATCAATTTTATTAAAACATAATGAATAACATTACATGAATAATACAAGCAGCGGGTAAGTGCGCACGCGCACAGAAAACACCAGGCGGAGTGGGGAAACGCAGTTTCCAAACACCCGCAATTATGAAAAATACAATAACCAAGCAGGCAATGCTTCAAATTAAATTCCTAAACGTACATTTCATTTGACTTCATAAAATATCACTTACATTGTAGTCATCCCATTTAATTATTAAAAACTCCCATCCAACCGGATTAATAACTATGGAAGAGAGGCTTGTCTCAATGCGAAATTCTCTTCTGCTCAGCACTACCTCATTATGAAGACAATCCCTCATTCTCTAATGTTCTCCTGTCCCTCAAAGACCTGCTGTTGACTCATCTTTAACGCTCTGAATTATTTACATCAGAGGCTAAGAGACGTGCAGCCAGAAGTGATGACACCCACGTGTTGTTTTATGGTGTTCTGCTTTTCTTATACTGCATCGTCTTACGCTCAGGCAAGTTTTAACAATTCCCAGCTGATGAACAGTCAGGGATGAGCCAGGTGTGGTGTGGCGATGCACACTTGTGATCCCAGTACTCTGGGAGCTGAAGCAGGGGGATCTCCAGTTTGAGGGCAGAACTGGCTACAGAGTGAGTTTCAGGTTGGCCCAGGCGATAATCTGGCATGAGCCCTTGCCCTCAAAGGGCAGAGGTGCCTACTCACAAGCCTCACCACTTGGGTGTGATCACCGGGACACACAAGGTGGTAGGAGACTGCCCATAAGTTGTCTTTGACTTCCAAATACCCAGTGTGGCACAAACATGCACGTAACATACAGACACACATACAGACACACACACACACATCCATTCACGAAATAAATAAATAAATGAAAACAATTTAAAAATAATAATTAAGAATAAAAAAGAATTCAAAGCCAGCTTCAGCTAATAGTGCCATCTGCCTCTACACACAAGCACACCAATAAACAAGCAAAGCCAGATCTATATTTGAATGAAAAAAAAGTCTTTCCATATATTTTCCTTCTTTCTTTCTTTCTTTCTTTCTTTCTTTCTTTCTTTCTTTCTTTTTCCTTCCTTCCTTCCTTTCTTTTCTTTTCTTTTGTTTGTTTGTTTTGTTCTTTGAGACAGGGTTTCTCTGTGTAACAGTCCTGGCTGTCCTGGAACTCACTCTGTAGACCAGATTGACCTCAAACTCCCAGAGATCTGTCTGCCTCTGCCTCCCAAGTGCTGGGATTAAAGGCCTGTGCTGTCACCGCCCTGGAGGTTGTGCATTTTCTTAATTATCCAGTCCAAGTCCATAAGGCAAGTATGATTGGTCCCATTTTACAGATGGGGAAAAAAGAGACTTGATAGGTCGATCTGTCAGAAGTCACATGTTTTACTTTATCTCTTGGATCCTTTCCCACGAATCTTGTTGTGGCAATTTATAATAATCACCTATTAAAATTTCTGATATTCTTGCTGACATTGATTTGGTCGCTGTTGGATCATTAGCAAGTTTAAGACCTGTTGTGAACCACAGGGTATTCTAGGCAGGTGCTCTACTCCTGAGCCACACCCCAGCTCCTCACTGGGGGATTCTAGGCAGGTGCTGTACCTCCAGTCCTTTCATATAAGATTCCAGGCAGACCCTCTACTGCTGAGGCACTCCCCAGTCACCTCACTGGGAGATTCTTAGTGAAGGTTGTACTGCTGAACCATGTCCCCAATTCCCTTTGAATTTTGTATTTTTAATACAAGGAGTCCCTGAAGTTTTCCAAGCTGTCTTTGAATTCACTCTTTAGCCTAGGTTGGCCTTGAGTTTGCTATCTTTCTCTTAGCCTCTTGAGTATCTGAAATGACATCGGTATCCTGATGCCCTCACCATCAGGACTGGCTTTACTATTGACGGAGTGGATGGCATGCCCGGAAATCTCAACTTCCTAGACAAGAACCTGATGGCTAGACAGCTAGACAGGATGAGGTGGGAAGCTGCCAGTCTGAGTTCAAGGTGTTTTTGCAGTTTCTGTTGTGCTTTTGAGGCTGATTGCCTTCTCCTGGATGGTGGTTGCGATCTTGGCCTCAGGACACAAAACAAGGAGACCTCTTTTGCAGTTGCTGTTGCCTCATAGGACGTGAGGTGGGTGGGAAGGCTGTTTTATTAGGTTTTGGGGCCTTAGACTTAGAGTAGCTTTGGTGAATCATTTGACCACCATCTCTAGCAAGTTGGGGAGATGAGTCCGCAGGCTTAGGAATCTGGGAAAGACAAGTCCATTGCCCTGGTTCCAGTTTAGCCCAGGACTCCGAAGGGTGAATGTGTGTATGAATGAGGGTGAGTCAGGACAGATAAGTCTCCTGCTCTGTGAATTCACAAACAAGGAAGCAAGAGTGTCCGGGAAGTCCACCTGAAGCAACTTGATTCACTCCCAACTTACAGGACATTAAAGGGACCTTGACTCAGAGCCTCTAGCCAGACTGAAAATTACCTATGACCTGAAAATGCTTTTTCATGAGGTTGTTAACAGAACTGGCTCAGTAGCAAATCCCCCTGAGGATAAAAAGCCTGCAGGCTTGTTTTGGTTTCAATACAGATCATGAAGGCAGGTACATGTGGTCACTTCAGGGCCACTGATCCTTATTTATGAATGAGTTGGGAGAGGTGGGGATGGGCAGGAACACTGATTTACCCAGCACCCAGCAGGCAACTTTTTCTCCTGTCTTTGTGTTCTGCAGGATAGAACCTAGGGCCTCACATACATTAAGCAAGCTTTTTTTTTTCTCTCAGCTACGCCCCCATCCCCTCACTGGGGGATTCTAGGCAGGAGAATGGAGAGTTCTAGACCAGCCTGGGCTATCTATACATCACAAGACCTTGTCTCAAAAACAAAACAAATAGATGAACTATGACCATTATAGGACACATCTGGCCTAGCAAGCCAAATGACCTAATGCTATGAGAAGAATCCGAGACAATGAATGAGCAGAGATAGTGAAGGAAGGGTGTGGTTAAAGATCCCTTCTGGAACAAGGAATAAGAAGAAGCAAAACCAAAACTGACTGAGAGCAAGGTGTGGTGTGGCCCTCACTTGTAATCTCAGCACTCAGGAGGTGGGGGCAGGAGGATAGGGGTTTCTAAGTCTTCCTCAGAGTTCAAAGTCAGTTTTCAGGGTAGTAAGTGTCAATTAATTCTGACCAAGTTTCCACAGGGTCCTTCCGATAATCATAAGGAAGCAGAGTACAAGGTACAGAGTCTGAGCACTGTGAACAGAACACAGAACAAGGCGATGTAGCCAGGGGTTGAATGAATGAATGAATGAATGAATGAATGCAGTCCTGACTGGCTTTTTTTTTCTTTTTCTAAATTTTTGGCAAGGTATCATGTAGTTCAGGCTGCTCTTAAACTCTCTGTATAAACTCTTTTTTAAATTAATTTTAAAAATCTATGTATACATGCATGTTTGCAAGTAGGTACACATAAGTGCAGGTGCCTGTGAAGACTGGAAGAGAGTGTGGGATCCCCAAGAGCCGACATATAGGTTATCATGAGCAGTCTCACGGGGGTACTGGGAACTAAACTCAGATCCTCTGCCAGAGAAAAGTGTACTTAACTGCTGAGCCACCTCTTCAGCTCCTGACCTTGAGCTCTCCCTCACCCCCACCCCAACTGGAACTAGCTCTATAAACCAGGCAGGCCTCAAACTCAGAGATCTGCCTGCCTCTGCCTTCTGTGTGCTGGGTTTAAAGGCGTGCACCACCACCACCACAGCTAAACCTGACCTGAACTCTTGATCGTCTCCACCTTTGGATGCTGGGATTACTGAAATGCTAGGTTTCTGCCACGTTGTAGATGGAACCCAAAGTCTCTGTGCTTGCTAGGCAAGCACTCAACCAACTAAGCCACAACCACAGCACCCTCTCCTTTTCTTTCTTACACTCTCCGGGTGTGATGGTACATATACTTAATGCTAGTGATGGTGAAGCAGAGGCAGGCTGTGAGTTCAAGGCCTACCTGGTCTACATAGATAGTTCCAGACCAGCCAGAGAGACCCTTTCTCATAGTGAGAGACCCTTTCTCAAAACCAAAACAAAACATGTTATATATTTTTTTCCTTATGCATATGGGTGTTTTGCCTGCATATATATATATATGTTCATTTACCATGTTTGTGTAGTGTCCCTTAAAGGATAGGACAAGGCATTGGATTCTCCTGGGACTGGAGTTACAGACCTTTGTGAGTCACTGATAAGGGTGCTGGGAATTGAAACAGGGCCTCCTGGAGGAACATCAAGTGCTCTTAACCACTGAGCCACCTCTCCGTCCCCAGAAGCTGTTCTTAGACCCTCATCCTCCACACCATCACTATGGGATGAGCAAGTTTTACTCTGCTAGGACACAGTGAGTCAGACCAGGTTAAGTAACTGATCCAAAGTTGCTCAGTGAATACGCTGCCCAGACTGTATGGTTTACAAATGAGCATACCTAGCTGTTGTCTGTCCCTTTGACCCTCTCAGGCCTCTGAGACCCAGGCTGGAAGAGTGTAGGACTCCTTCTGCTTCATCTGTGGCAGTGGCAGCCCAGCCGGGTTTGTTCCAGAGAGCACAGGGTAGGCGGGTTTTGAAGAGAGGCAGTGACAGGAAATTTGGTCTATTGTTTGAAACAAGAGGTGCAAACAAGCCCTGGGCTTTGAAGTGCTGAAAAACAGATTCCTCTGGGAGCAGAAAGGCGAGAAGCTACAAGATTCTTGAGCTGGTGTCAAACACACCGCTCTGAGGACATCACGGGAAGAGGCGACCTTGGGAGAAACTGGGGCAGGATTTGTTTGAAACAAATGAATCTTAAATAAATCAAGCTACAACAGATGACAAGTAGGGGATTTGAGATCACCTCCCCTCTTCTTCTATCTTTAAAGAGCATACAACTTGGGGGGTGGGGGTAGGGAGCTCACTAGTAAAACAGAGCATTCTGAAAGTAAATAGAATCAAATCTTGCTGCCTGGTCTGACTCGGTTGGTAATAAAACTTGTGATCTGATCAACTGTAGCTTGTGTAAACTGATCCTGCCGCCCACTCACGAGCCGGTATTAAATTTAGGAATGAGAAAAGCTGAGATAACTCGTTTGAAATTAGTTCCAATTGGTTCCCTAAACTACCCGCCTTAGACTCTCAGAGCGACCCCTCCCTTCCCAATGTGGAAGCCAGAGTAGGCTAGTTAATCAGATACTTCCCCCACTCCAGACAGTCCATTAAATCAGACTCCCCTCCAGTGAAGAAGTAAGAAGCCTGGGCAATTACTAAGATTCCCAATGATGACTAGGGAAACACACCCTCTCCCAGGCGCTTAGCTTGCCAAACTACCGGCCCTGCTGTACTTAAGGGGGACTTTTGACTCTCCTCATTGTCTCTGCAATCAATGATTCATCCAAGATCAAGGTCAAGTTATTCCTTTTTATGATAGATGCCCTGGACCAGGGTGTCTGGAGCCTCCACCACCACAGAAAAATGTCTGCAGACAAGAACTCCACTGCCAAGGATTGCTGGGAAGTCGGCTGCTGCAAGGTAAGACCTAAGGTCCTTCCTGGACCAGCAATACCCGGGGTTACCTGCAGGGGTGGAAGAGAGAGACTCACTTCCGGACACCCTTGTAGGTTCTGACCAGCCAGGACAGGGTGGATGAGGTCTGAGTCCTACAGAAAACCCTGGTCTAGGGGTTGGGGGAGGGGATGTGTGTCAAGGATAGAGTGTTCACATACTAGACACTAGGCCATGGGATTCATCTCCAACTCTGCCAAGCCTCCCTGAACCTCAGTCTTCGCCCCTGTAAAAGAGGCAAAGACTTCTCCCTTCTTCTTGCCTAGAAAACCTGCTTGCAATACCTAGAGACACACTTGCTGAAAAACTCAGTGTCTAATCAAGGCAGGGATTAGGTGTTTTTATAGGCAGAGAGGGGACTCTTCTGAACTTGTGACTTCCCATCTCAGGATGTCCCACATGGCTTTATTCCTAACTCTCTGCTGCGAGAGTTTCATAAATGTTTTATTGTGTGTGTGTGGGAGGGGTGCTCAGAAGTTCCCAAGGGGAAGGGAGTAGAAGACAGACACCACACACGGCTGGGTTTCACTCCCTTGAAATCCCGAGTGTGTGTCTGCTAGCCATAGTAACACACCTTTGTAGGGTTGCTCTTTATGGGACTTTTGCCTCTGCCCGGTATTATTCTCTTGTGCATGCCACATAACCTCAAACATAGCTGATGTTCCTCCAGGGAAATTAAAAAAAACATATTTTAGGTATGTGTGTGTATGTGTTTGTGTGTCTGTGGAGGCTGGAGATCTTCCTAGAACCTGAAGCTCTCTAATTCAGCTAGCCTAGCTGGCTAGCAAGGCCTAAGGGATCCTCCTATGACTGCCTCCCAAGTGCTGGGATCATGGGTGCCCTGTGCCTCCCGATATAGCTTTCTTACCTGGGTCCTGGACATTGCATTCAGCTCCTAGTGCTTGTGCGGCAAGCACTTAGCTGACTGAATCATCTCCCCAGGGAAATTAAAAACATTTAAAAGATTACATTTAGACTGTGTGTGTGTGTATGGACAACTGGTGGGCACTGATTCTCTCTTACCACATGGGTCTTGGGGATTGAACTCAGGTCATCAGGCTTGGCAATAAGCGCCTTTGCCCACTGTACCATCTTGCTGCCCCACCCCCAGGGATATTTTAAACTCTTTTCAGCACAGAAGTTATTGTATTCCCAACCACCTTGCTTTACTACCTTCCCAGAAAGCACAAATACACACACGCGTGCACACACACACATACACGTGCACGCATGCATGCACTAACGCAGTTAGCCTGACCCAGCTCTCAGCAGGAATTGCAGATACGAGTCTGCTTTATTTCACATCACGTTAAAAAGGCAGGAAATTTTGCTTCTCTGTATGTGGTTGTGGTCTTGGCCCTGATTTCTCAAATTAAAAGTCCCAGAGAAACAGGACTTTAAGCTGGATATGAGGCTAGCCCCTTGCCAAAGTCAGACCTACCCAAAACACATCTCGAACTGGTAATAAGTGGTTATGTTGCCAATAGAGCAAAGGATTACAATGCTCTGTGGCTTGAAGAATGTATGTTGGGGAAGTCGAGGCATTTACTAACCAGCAAAGACAAGCCAAAGGACCAAGGTGGGGTAGGAGGTGGGGAAGTCCTTTCTCCCTTTGGAATGTCTTCCCTGAATGCTTAGGGACAGAGAGCTCAGGATCACACACCTAGTTCTGGCTGCCGACCTAGCACAAAGTAGGCCCTCAATAAACACTCGTGGGAGGAATAAATCATAAATAAATACATCAGTTGTTTGAGAAAACTACCTTGGGAGAGGGTAGCTGACATCATGTCATTAAAAGACGGTTGGAAAACTGGGCTGGGGAGATGGCTCAATCGGCAAAGCACTTGCCTGGCAAACATTCGAACTCGAGTCTCACCCCCAGAACCCATGTAAAAAGCCTGTGGGTGTGGTGGCACTGGCTTGGAATCCCTGCCCTGGGAGGGTGGGAAAGATGAATTCTTGGGGCTCCCTAGCCAACTAGACTATCCTATTTAGAGGAATCCAGAGCAATAAGAGAGCCCTAACAAAGAAAAAAAGTTGGACGGTACCTGATGAAAGGCTTGTGAGGTTTTCTATCTCCATGAATGCACACACCTGTACATATGCATGTGAACACACATGTGCACCTGAATCCATATGAACCCACACACACAATCAAGCAGGGCCCTGAGACCCTGGCTGAGAAGTAAAATTCCCATTTTTTTTGAAGTATGATGGGTCTCTATCTTCTAGTCTAGACTATGGACTAAATATCAGTGGATGAGAAGAAAGACAAAATAAGGAAATGTGTGTGGATTGCAGTTATATAAGGTTTAGATAGTTTCTTTTTTTTGTTTAGATAGTTTCTGATGCTATTTGTTTGTGTATTTAATGTGTGTGTGTGCCTGTGCGTGTGTGCCCTCCTGTACACTCACCACGGGGTGCACATGAAGGACAGAGGACAACTTGCTGGTGTCAATTCTCTCCTTCTAACACGTTGGTTCCAGGGACTGAATTTGGGTCATTAGGCTTGGTGGCAAGTTTGCAAATAACTTTATTTGCTAGGTCTCTTTGACAATCCCTTGCCTTAGCTGGGCTTTTTGTTTGTTTTGTCTCACTATGTAGCTCTGGCCACCCTGGAACCCCCTGTCTCTGCCTCCTGAGGGCCGTGCTACACAACTAGGCAAAAGATCTCCCTGGAGCTGGAGTCACAGACAGTTGTGGGTATTGGGACTTGAACCTGGATCCTCTGCAAGATCAGACTCTGTTCTTACCCACTGAGCCATCTCTCCAGCCCCTTTCACTGATTTTTCTGCTGGCCACTGACTGTATGAATGATGAGCATTTGACCGTGTTGTGTTGTTAGCCAGCTGTCTCCAGTGTGCTGACTGGAGAGATGAGGTCAAGGCTCATGTCAATCTAGGAAACGGGCACTTGGTAGGACCTGCGTGGCTGGCAGCATGGTGGTATCTTGTCCAAAATGACAAGCTTCCCCCCCCCATTCTCACGAGATGCATCTCTAGCATGTCCCCACAATGCTGACATCTGAAGATTCCAATCTGCGCCTCACCATCCTGGCTCTTAGTTTAGCAGCCCCTTGTGCTTTCCGCCCCTGTATTAGGGGATTTAGTCTGTGACACACTGAGCATGCTTTTTCTGATCCCAAATATCCTCCACCTGTCCCCCCGCCCCGCCCTTAAATCCTACCCTACTCAAGAACCCATCATTTTCGAATTCTTTTGCTCATTCAAAGCCAGAACGAGTTTCAAAGCCTGGGATGTGGCTTATTGATAGAGACTGCCTACAATTCCCCAGTTAGGGTCTAGGGATGTGGCTTTGCTGTAAAACACCAGCCTAAAATCCCCCAGTGAGGAACTGGGGTGTGTTTTGGTGATAGAGCACCTGCCTAGGGACCCCTCAGGCTGGCTGTGTGGTTCAGTGGTAGAGCATTTGCCAACACACATAAGGTCCTGGGTTCAATCCCAGGTGTCCCAAACAGACAAGTAAACAAACAAATGGAAATGTAAAATAATGAATAAGGAGACTGGAGAGATGGCTCAGCAGTTAAGAGTACTGACTGTTCTTCCAGAGGACCGGGGTTCAATTCCCAGCACCCATATGTCAGTTCACAGCTGTCTGTAACTGCAGTTCTAGGGGACCTGACACCCTCATACAGACATGCAGGCAAAAAACTAATGCACAAAAATAAATAAATAAATAAAGCAATGATAAGTCTTAGCTACTTGCTCAGATCAGCACTAACACTAAGGCACATATCAGTGTCTCATGTAGCCCAGGTGCCCTCGAGCTGTCTGAGCCCAGGATAAGCTTCAAGCCACATCATCAGCCTCTAAACTGTTAAACTATGGGGTGGAGACCTTCTCTGTGCCTTGTGAGTCTCTTACAGTGTCTGACACAATGTTCTACTCCACAGGTGGTGCTGAGTGATTAGGGTTGAGTTTTTCCAGAATGATTAGTGACACCCCTGTCTGTTCCTTCCACCCCCATCCCCAAAAGACTTCC
>LOJH01003808.1:21719-32392 GCA_001685095.1 Ellobius talpinus
CTAGCCTCTTATTGGCTAACTCTCACATCTTGATTAACCCATTTTTATTAATGTGTATCACCATTTGACTGTGGCTTACCGGCATGGGTCTAACCAGGGTCCATCTCGGGCAGGAGAAGCATGGCATCTGCCACACTTCCTTCTTCCCAGCATTTTGTTCTGTCTACTCCGCCCACTTAAGTGCTGCCCTATCAAAAGGCCAAGGCAGTTTTCTTTATTCAACCAATAAAAACAACACATAGAAAGAAGACCCTCCTGCACCATGATTCTACTACAAAAATGTCCTTTTAATATCAGAGAATTTCCAAGACTTTCTTCCATGTGGTCCTGCTGACATTCTTAACACTGTTTTGCTCACTCAGTAGCTACTTGCTAAGAAAGTATTTTTAAGTTTAAGTTTCCATTGTAGAAAAAATTATATAAAAGCAAAAAAACATGGTGTCATCTTTCCCTGAGAGGGTTAAGCTACTTTCTCCCCAAGTTCTTCTGCTGAAGTCTCAGACCCTGTACCACAGGATGTGATTGTATTTGATAATAGGCATTTAAAGAATAATCGAGTTAAAAATGAGGTTGCCACAGTGACTTCAGCCAACTCACCCGATGTCCTATAATAAGAGAATATTGGAACACAAACCTCACAGGACAGCCGTATAAATTCTTAGGAAAGGGCCATGCACACATCGAAGAGAGGTGCCATGTGCACACTGAGGAGAGGGAACCATGTGCACACAGAGGAGAGGGGACCAGTGCACACTGAGGAGAGGGGACTATGTGCACACTGAGGAGAGGGGACCATGTGCACACTGAGGAGAGGAGGCCACGTGCACACTGAGGAGAGGGAACCACGTGCACACTCAGGAGAGGGAAACACGTGCACACTGAGGAGAGGGAACCACGTGCACACTCAGGAGAGGGGACCACGTGCATACTGAGGATTGAAGACCACGTGCACACTCAGGAGAGGGGACCACGTGCATACTGAGGATTGAAGACCATGTGCACACTGAGGAGAGGGGACCACGTGCACACTGAGGAGAGGGGACCACGTGCACACTGAGGAGAGGGGGCCACGTGCACACTGAGGAGAGGGGACCACGTGCACACTGAGGATTGAAGACCACGTGCACACTGAGGAGAGGGGACCACGTGCACACTGAGGAGAGGGGGCCNACCACGTGCACACTCAGGAGAGGGGACCACGTGCATACTGAGGATTGAAGACCATGTGCACACTGAGGAGAGGGGACCACGTGCACACTGAGGAGAGGGGACCACGTGCACACTGAGGAGAGGGGGCCACGTGCACACTGAGGAGAGGGGACCACGTGCACACTGAGGATTGAAGACCACGTGCACACTGAGGAGAGGGGACCACGTGCACACTGAGGAGAGGGGGCCACGTGCACACTGAGGAGAGGGGGCTATGTGCACACCGAGGAAAGGGAGCCACGTGCACACTGAGAGGGGACCACGTGCACATTGAAGAGAGGGGACCACGTGCATACTGAGGATTGGAGACCACGTGCACATTGAGGAGAGGGGACCACGTGCACACTGAGGAGAGGGGGCTTCGTGCACACTGAGGAGAGGGAACCACGTGCACACTGAGGAGATTGGACCACTTACAGACTGAGGAGAGGGGAACATATGCAACCAAGGAGATGAAGCATGTGCAGCCAGGGAGAGGAGGCATGTGCACACTCAGGAAAGTGGCCATGTGCACACTGAGGTTAAGGACCAAGTCAACAGGGAGGGGGCAGTGTGTGAACAGGTGGAGGAGGATTGGCACTCCAGTGAGAACCAATCTATTCCCATGGAATCAGCATTAATCTCATCTGAGTGTGGAGCCTCTGCACCTGGCTGATTACTCACTTAAGATTCCAGCACTCCAAAGCTCCTACATTAAGTTCCAACTTTCCAGCATCTTTGGGGAGAAGCCATTTCTAAGCCATAGCCATCAAGAAAGATGGAATGATAACTGTGGCTCCAGCATAGAGAACCTTTGCCCCAGTGAAGCCAAACCTGTCATGTGGCCCTGGATGCACACCACCCTTGGGACTAAGCTGCACCCAAGAGGAGACAAAACAAGCATCATTCTTACACAATCAGGAAGTGGAGGATGAGAAATCACAGTAAAAGTGGTCCACATGCTTACTGATGGATCCATCCAGGATACCTTGAAATACCACATCCCCATCTATGTTTAAAGCTACCCAATTCTCCCAAAAAACATGCTGAGTGAACGAAGCCAGACACAAAAGACTGCATATTGTACAATTCCGTTTATAGAACATTTCTAGAAAATGACTAAATATAGCCCTAGAAGGCAGATGAGTGAGTGGTTGCCTAGGTCTGGAGCTGTACATGGGTTGGCTTCAGACAGGCATGTGGGAGCACTGGGGTGCCACGTGTTCTGAGTCATCATGCAAAGCCTGAGACGTGTAATGCATTCATGAAAATGGTCTCCACTTACAGTGGGGACTGCTGGGTCTATGAGCTGTTTGCTGGTAAAGTTGTATTTTAGGGTTTCTGTTGCTGTGATAAAACACCACGATCCAAAGCAACTTGGGGAGGAAGGGGATTATTTCAGTTTATAGCTTGTAGTCCATCACTGAGGGAGGTCAGAGCAGAAACTCAAGGCAGGAGCTGATGTAGGAGCCATGGAGGAAGACTGCGTACTGGCTTGCTCCTCGTGACTTGCTCAGCCTGTTTTGTTATAGCACCCAGGGGCACCTGGCTTTGAACTGGATGGGGAGGACTGAGCTGTTGTGGGATAATGTTTTTGTACACTGTGAAGATGTGTCTCTGCCTAAGGTGCCTTCTGATTGATTTAATAAAGAGCTGAATGGCCAATAGCTAGGCAGTATAGAATAGGTGGGACTTCGGCAGGGGCAGGGGAAGGAACTCAGGAAAAATCTGAGGCATGTGATGCTTAAATCAGAGACATGGAGGAGTAGGACATACAGAGTGGAGGAGAGGTCACAGGCCGTGTGGCAGAACATAGATGAATATAAATGGGTTAAGTTACAAGAGTTAGTTGTGAACAAGTCTAAGCTAAAGCCTAGCATTATACAAAGTCTCTGTGTCAATATTTGGGGGCTGATGGTCCAAAGAAAGTCTGACCAAAAAGACCGACTACACTGAGCATCTTTTGAAGGAGAACTGCTTAAAGATGAATGAGATCCTGGGGTGTACAAAGAGGTAGAGAAGCTTGTCTCGCATGAGTGTTAGGAGTTGGAATTAGTCAGGGTTCTCTAGATTAACAGTGCTTATAGAGTGAATCTCTCTCTCTCTCTCTCTCCCTCTCCCTCTCTCTCTCTCTCTGTACACACACACACACACACACACACACACGGATTACAGATTTACTAGAATAACGTACGGGCTGTGTTGCATCTAATTTGGCTGCCTATAAACAGAAGGTCCAAGAATCCAGCAGATGCTTAGTCCCTGAGACTGGATGTCTCAGCTGGTCTTCTGTGTATGCTGGAATCCCGAAGAAGTAGGCTCTAATGCTGGTGAAGGAATGGACTTGCTAACAGACAATAGCAAGCAGACAGAGAGCCTAGCTTCCTTCTTTCTTCCTCCAAGTCCTTATACAGGCTTCCAGCAGAAGGTGTGACCCAGATTAGGGGTGGGTTTTCCCTCCTCCAAGTTCCAGATTAGAAATGGATCTTCCCACCTCAAATTAACCAAAAATCCCTCACAGGTATATCCTGCTAGTTTTAGGGTTTTAATTAATTCCAGATGTAGTCATGTTGACAACCAAGAATTGCCACCTCAGAACCTGCATGGTGTCCACCTCAGAACCTGCATGGTGTCCACCTCAGAACCTGCATGGTGTCCACCTCAGAACCTGCATGGTGTCCAGCTGCTCTCAGTGCTGTTTGTCCACTCTCACTAATTGACCAGCGTTTTAAAACAACGCTGATCAGAGTTCAGATTGAACTGGGCTGGGACATACATTCTGGTGGTTACTATTGCTTACAACTTACCTTCAAGTGAGGGATATTCTAATTCTCTAATTGCCTTTTTAGTACTCAGCTGGGATTGCCTCTATACAGAGGTACCAGCCTTTGTGTGTGGCCACACAGTGGGGCAGTCCATGGAGGATGCTCAGCCATCGTAAAGATGAACAACATCCTCCTCATTTTCTCAGTTCCTGTTTGTTGCTATCACCGAATCCTGAATCTGGGTAATTTATAAAGAAGAGAAGATTATTTCATCTGTTAATTCCATAGGCAGCAAATCCCCGTGGGAGCCACACAAGATATCAAGCCCTGGTGGGCAGCGTGAGGGAGGGAAGGGGCGTGTGGGAGCTAGAGAGCAAAATGAGTTCCCAGATAGCCAACCCATCCCGGTGAGAAAGGGGCCATCCATGCACAGGAGCTCAACCTTCTGACTCACACTTCTCACTGGATCCCTTCTCTGCACACTGCTGCATTGAGGGAACAAACTGGCTTCACACTGCAACCCTCACAACCTTCCAGAGGTAGCCAGTTGAGTCTTCTTAACTGTCATTTTGAATTCATGGGCTTGGATACATTTGATAGGTGCCAAACTGGGCCAGGGATTACTTTCATTTGAGTTCAGATGTTTGGCCTTTGGCAGTGGTAGAGTGATCAACATGGTTCTTGACATTTTTGTCATCCCCACAGCTTCCTGTGCTTCCTGATAGCTTCCTGGCCTTTTCAAAGTGAAGCCATTTGTTTTCCATACCCCTCTCACTATCTTATTAGGGAAGCGTCCTTTATAGTTTCTATTGCTAAGATACTGATGTTGTCTTGTCAGAATCTAAGAGCTACAGAGTCCTTTTTAGGTTGCAGTTTTACCACATACTGGACTATATAAGGGCTTGGCCTACAGATCCCAGTATGCTCTGAAAGCTTTGCAGGTCTCTGTGGCAGTCCAGGCTGGGGAATTCTGTGTGGCATTGCATGTGTGGTTGGCATTGGGGAAGCTGGCTGGATGTTGTGAGTGAGGTGTGGTCCTGCGCTCAACTGAGTAATGACCACTATGCTGTTTTTGACTGCGTTAAGATGAAATAGGTTTCATCTTGACCTTGTTAAGTAAATCTGGCCCAAACAAAGCTTAGTGATGACACTTGGCCCAAAGTAGCCTTTGTTCATAGTGAACCGTGATCCAGCTTGACAGGGAAGCAGAATGCAAAGTAACAGTTACAGATAACGAAGTGGCTGAGTCCCAGCCAATCATAACAGTCCCTCAGCCAGTAACAGCAGGTCCTCAGTCAATCATAACAGCCAGCCATTCAACCAATCATAACAGCAGGCACAGCCAATTGGTGGCAAGCAACAGCCAAGTTATAACCATATGTGGGAGATGCCCAGCTGCAGCCGTCAGGCGATCGCTGCAGTAGAGCCTGCGTTCTTCTGGCTATAGGTACAGTTCACCACACATGGTGTCGAGTTCTGAGCCACGCTGGGTCAGGAGTGCTCTTCTGGCACTTGGTCCTCGGGGTCATATTTTGCAGAGTGTTTTCCTAATTCTGCTTTTCTGCTCATTTGAGGTGTCTGTGGTGATATGGCTTTTTCAGTGTAAGGGTCCCTTTGGGGTGGTGCCGAGACGGGCCCTTTTATGCATTGCTCATTGCTCAGCAGTGGAAATAATCATACAGCCAGGCCTGCTTGCGGACTCACGTAAGATTCTCAGCTCCACCCTTACCATTCTCAGCATCCACTCCTTCCCGGGTAGAGGGATCCTTCCCTGTGCCCTGCACTGTGCTGAGGCTAGTCGTGATCATGTCTCTAACAAGACTCCATTTAGTCTGACCAACCCTAGACACCTGTTCCAAGTCATAATGCCCACAGGTGTCACAGCCAGAGCCAACACAGCTCTACTGTCTGCTGCTGAAAAAAGAGGTGAAGAAGTAGGTTACAGGTCATCAGGAATAGCTGTGACCTCACTGACAACAGACTCTAAGAGAGCATTGGTCCCACTGACACTGTGGGGTGGTGAGCTGATGCGTTCATTTTAAAGCTTATTGTATTAAAATCATTTTGGATTTATAAGAAAGTACAAGGAAATGGTATGAAAAGTCTTTAATGCCCTTCATTCTGTCCCCTTTTGGTGTTGGCATTTCCATACATCTTCATCCTGCTCCCTTTCTGTGTTGGCATTACCACACACCTTAACCCAGTATCCTTCACTGTCAGCATATAGCAAAGCTACTGTGTGAACGTAAAACCAGGAAATTGATATTGGTATAACTAACAGGACTTATATTTCACCAGTCACTAATCTGTGCTTAAGTGTATGTGTGAATGTGTTTGCATTTCTGTGCAATGGTATGCCGAACTTCATGGAGCCATTTGACTGTGCCGCCACCAAAGGACTTCCCCCTGCTGCTGTCCCTGGCAGTCACACACATAGTCTCCCATCATTCATAACTCTGGGTGATCTCTATTCGCCATATCACTGCTACTCATGAATGGCTTATGGAGCCTTAGAGTAAGGATCATTCCAGATTGGCTTTTATCAGGTGGTGGTATTTCTTTGGGGTTTAGGGTTCACTTGAGTTATTGTGTGTATCAGTAGTTATTGCTTTTTATTGCTGAGTATTCCATGGTATGCTTCTGTCATGCTGGTGTGTTTGCTTATTAAAGGACATTTGGGTCATTTCCATTTGGGATTTAGAACTGTTATGAATACAGTGTCGGTGACTCTCAGGATGGACAAAGTTCTGTGTATAATTGAGTTTAAAATTTAAAAACATCACATTTTATTTTATTTGCACATGGGTGTTTTTCTTGCATGTGTGTCTGTGTCTGGTACCAAAACCAAGAAGAGACATCAGATCTAGAACTGAGTTACAGGCAGTTGTGAACTGTCATATGGGTGCTGGGATTTGAACTTGGGGCCTCGGGAAGAGCAGTCAGTGCTCTTAACCTGTGAGCCATTTCTCAGTCCCTAGAAGAGTTTTATCCCTCGTGAATCCATCCCCTGCAGTTGCTGGACTGCACTGTGGAGATATTTTTAATTGGAAAGGAAGTGCCAAGCTAGTCTCCAGATGTGAGACTGGTCCACACTGACACCAGTGCTGGGCAGATGCCCTTGTGTCCCATCCCCACCAACATTTGAAGGTGTCACTGTTCTCATTTAAACCATTCTTGTATACATGCTTTGATAGCCCGTGGTTGCTTTATTTTGTACTTTTCTAATGGCCGACACTGTTGGGTGACTTTTAATGAGGTTGTTCTCCACCTGAGTCACTTCCTAGGTGACACCTGTGTAGCTTTTCTCTAGAACTTTCTTTTCTAATTACATTTATGGGAGATTAAATAACCTGCTTTGGGGGAAGTTCTTTATCTAGTCTATACACAAGTGCATAGGATGTGTGATTTGCAAGGCTCTTCTCAGCTGTAGCAGGCTTAAGCTCAACTTGGCAGAGAAAAGTTTTAATCCCGATGAGCTCCATCTTTGCCATTTCTGCCTTTCGACGAGAGAGCATTCGGTGCTGTGGCTGACGCCCCACTTAATCACAGCCCTCATGGTCCTCTCTTGGGTCTCTTTAAGAAGTTTATTACTATATATTTATGTTTTTAAGCCCATGATCTACTTTGAGTTTTTGTTTGTTTGTTATGAAGTGTAAGGTTCATGTCAAATTTCTCTCTCCTTCTTCACCCTCTCTATTCCTTTTTCCTTCTTTCCCTGCTCTCTGGATGCCCAGATAGCACTGTTTCTTGAAAAGGTGCTCCTCTCTTTTGATTTACTTTTGCTTTTTTTTTTTGAAATAATTTGCTCACATTTATTTGGGTCATTTTTCAATGTTTGTTTTGGGTCATGTTTCACTGGGTCTTTTAGTAAGTCTTACTACTGGGCAGGTGCTCCCCCTCTCTAGGAAGACAAACATTTTAAAAATTAGTTAGTTAGTCTACAGCTTTCCTATAGTAAGTCTGTCTGCATCTACAAACATCTTCAGGACATTCAACAGGACTTTTGAAACTTAAAAGTGGTTTTAGGTGGCGTTGACATTTTATCCAGTTTGGTTTCCCATCCACGAACATGGTATTTCTCTCCATGGTATTTGTTTAGGTCAGTGGTTCTCATGTTGTGGGGACCCACCCAACCATAAAATGATTTTCATTGCTACTTCATAACTATAATTTCTACTGTTATGAATTGTAATGTGAACATCTGACATAGAACCCACGTTGGGGTCATGCCCACAGGTTGAGAGCCACTGGTTTAGAGCTTGCGTTTATCTTAGCATCTTTTAGTTTGTAAATTCTAGGCATGGTTTGTTAAGTTTGTTTGTTCATTTATTATGTATGGACATCTCATTACTACTCTGGAGGAAACTGTAAGTGCTAATTTCTAGTTTAATTTTTACTTTGGCTTACTTGTCAGTGTTTAGACAAGGTCTTAATTTTCTGCATGCTTCCTTGGGTCCTTTTGCTTACTCAACTGCATGTTTCCTCCCAATGCTCTCTGGGTCGCACTTGATCCATTCGCTATGTTTTCCCTTTGCTTCATTTGTGTGTGTGTTAAAATTTCCATGAACATTTTCCCTTTGACATATAGATTATTTAGTCGTTTGTTGGTTATTTTACAAGTTATTGGTAATTCCCCCATCCCATGTTATCCCAGTTATTGATTTCTGTGTGCTTTTAATTATTTAATTATTTAAGTTCATTCAGGTTTGTCTAGTTGGATGTTCCATAAACCATTAAAAATGTGTTGAAATATGCCTCATCTATATTGGGTGTGTGGCCAGATGCACCTAGCTAGTATGAAAACGCCACAAGGCAGAAGTACATTTTGTAACCTCCTCACCAACAGAGCATACGACAGAGGCCACTGCAGAGTATGGAGGGCTGAACCTGATGCTCCCGGTCCTGCCCCAGCATCCCAGAGAGGACCAGGACAGGAAGACACGCCAGAATCTGCAAGTAAAAATGGGCTTTCTACCAAGTGAGCACCTGACTGTGATAAGCCAGGTTGTGCTGCAGCTTGTGGGTGGAGTCTCCTAAGAGTGTCAGCTGGAGCCTAATGATTTCGTGCTGATGCTCGCTTTTGTATCCTTGATGATTTCCTGCCTGGTAGTTTTAGCAATTATTCAAGGTGGTGTATGGAAGGTCCAGAGCGTCACTGAATTTCTCGTTTCTCCTCTGTCATCGTAAGGGCTTATGTTAGTGAGCCAGGAAGTGAACGTTGAGGGTTGCTGCATCTTAGTAGGCTGAGCAAGTTTTCATCATGTGATGAATGTTCCTTGTCTTGGCTGATTTCCTCTACTCTGAAGTCTGCTTTATCTGATCTCCATAGAGCCTCCTTTGCGTTCTCATGATGAATCTTTGTATGACAGGTCTTCCCCACCCTTTTACTTCCAGACTAGATTTGGTACGTTCAGAGTGTTATGACTTAGATTCCACCCTTTTACTTTCAATCTTCTTGGGTTGTTGTGTTGTTTGTAGGCAGCGTATAGCTGGGATATACTTATCTGCTCTGACAATCTCTTTTATTTAATATTACTAGACTATTAACATTTAAAATGGCGGTTGACATGTTAGAGCTTAAATATGCCTCTTACATTGCTTTCATTTTGTTTCTCTTTTGTCGTTTTCCTCTCCTGCCTTTCTGTGGTTTACGTCAGCCTATCTTACAGTCCTGCATTGCTTTAGTTACAGTGCACTCGAATATACAGCTTTGCTTACTTTTCTTTGTGGCTGTTTGGCTATTATCACTCTCTAGCGGTGCTATAGTTTCATTACTTTGAGCAAAGTGCAGAAGACCTCTAACTTATTTCCATGGATTCATTTATTCTCTCATTCTTTGACTAAATGTCTGAAAAGGGTCAAGTTAAGGGGGTCAGGATTTGGTTTGGCTCATGGTTTGAAGAGATACAGTCCTTCATGGTGGGGAAGGCATGGCAGTATCTGTTTGTAGCGGGAGCCGGTCACCGGGGTTCTCCTTACCTCCCTACCTCACAGATCTACACATCAGGAAGCTGAGAATATAAAACCTCAAGGCCCACTCCTAGTAACTCACTTTCTCTGGCAGGGCTTCACCATCCAGAGATTCTGCAACCTTCCAAAACAATGCTACCGTCTAGGGGTCAAGTGGTCAAACACATTTCACTTTCAGTCCATAAAATCCCACCCCTGACACTACAAGCTCATGGCTTTGTAAAATGTAGACCGCACGCAGTCCACTTCAAAAATCCTCATAGTTCTTGAGTTTCAACATCATCCAAAGGTCCAGAGGAGAGCCTTTTCTGGGACTCAAGGGAATCTCTCAACAATGAGTCCCAGTTAAGAAAAACAAATGAGTTGCATTCTTCCATTACACGTTGGTACAGAGTAAACCTCCTTGCTTCTTTTTTTCTACGTATCATCCCAAAAGAGAAGAATTAGGGCATAGAAAGCAAGGCTGGACCAAGAAAGAACCATCACAACCAAAAGCAGCTTCGGAGTCAAGGGCTGGTTTCAGCTCACAGCTCTCGGGTCCCACAAGTCACCAGGGAGTACAAGCAGGAACTCAAGGCGGGATCCTGGAGGCAGGAACTGATGCAGAGTCGTGGAGGAGTGCTGCTTAATGGCTTGCTCTCCATGGCTTGCTCAGCCTGTTTTCTTTCCTTTTTTTCGCTTTTTAAAAAAGAGAACAAACTGGGCTGGAGAGATGGCTCAGAGGTTAAGAGCATTGCCTGCTCTTCCAAA
>LOJH01003809.1:11390-38898 GCA_001685095.1 Ellobius talpinus
TCAATCCCCCCTTCTTGTCTTCTTTCTTCTTTTGACTGCCTGAAGCTTTCAAATTCAGGAAATTATAATCAAAACCAATGCTGAGTAATGTTTAAATCAGCTCTCAAAGTTAGCATCCAAGGAAACAAAACTAATGACCGTCAACATGTCTGGCTTCTAGACCAATTTTGTCAAACTCGATTCACCTTCTGCCCCTCTCATTTCACGAGGGAGACATCTCATAGAGGTATAATAAATCTCTTTTATGGTATTGTTTGTAGATACAGACATATTTAAACATGGACATAGCCATATTAGAATTTGGAAACTCCAAGAAGCTGTCTCTCGTCTTAATGTTGCAGAAAGCTTTGGACTATGCTTTGTGTCATTGGTGTCAGAAGTAAAGTGGGGAACTTGAACCATGCAGAGTAGCCTCCACACCTATCTAGATCATACCCTGGATTATCCTTATGCAGTTGAAGAGAGTTTCAGTCATCTGATCGTGCTTGAAGACAGTACAATGTAAAGAGTGGATCCTGCGAGTTCACCAGCTGGTGTCAAACTCAAGCTCTTCCCATCATTGTAATCAGAGTGACTTATTTATTGTTTTATGTCTCAGTCTGTCATTTGAAAATGAGGATGTGATAATATTCACTAACTGCTGTGGAAGTAAATGAATTCATCGCTTATGTGATTTATTCCCAAGCTTCTAGAGTGCCTAGAATGTGTTAGGCACCTTTTGAGTGTGTTCTATTATATCTACTTTCAACCATGCCACTTCTTGCTGTGTTTGAAAATAACCCTTCAAGAAAATATGTATAACATAGCTTCATAGTCGATCCAAGTATTTTGCATATTTTCACTATAGTGAAGTAATTAGAATCACTCTAAAAGGAAAACATATTTTTTTATCATACTCTGAGCCACTGTCTGGATATGGCAATTTCACACAGCCTATTATAGTACACAGATCATAAGTGTTAAGTGCAAAGAGCCACTGGGGTTCCAATCAAGCTTTACTGAACATATGAGTTCTAAAGCATTAGTCAACTCTGAAAGCATAATAAATAATTTTGTAATAGTCAGTAGTTTTTACAGTGGTAAGTGTAGGTCAGATATATCGATTACAGTGTGAATGAAAATTACTGAATGTAGTAGCTACAGATTCATTATTTATTATTACACAAATAACTAAACCAGACAGATTATTGTTAGTGTTGAAAAAGAGGCTAACCCTAAAATTTTCTTCCCCCAAAATTAAGTAATTTGTGTTTGTGCACACACGTGTGTATATGTGTGTTTCACTTTGCACTTTGGTTGAACCTTTACAGCTCTCTGAATCCTCTATCAATTTACATTCTTACTCGTTTGAGGATACTAAACCTGGGCTTCGGCGAGGGCTTGGCTAACTCTGGGACGGAAGGGTGTAATGTCACTGCATGCTTCCTATCAAGTCAGTTGCTTTTCTCACACGGTCGTGTTGCTGTCTTGGTTGGTTGGTGTTACATGAGAACGCTAATCTTTTCTAGCATACTGACTCATGGTTGGCTAGACTTCAACATTCTTCTCTAATGTTCTGCTTGCTTCTAAGTTCCTTAACTGTACCAGACCACTTACAATCAGGATATATGTGAGGTGCTAAGTAGAAAATAACTTAATTTTCCCCCTGACTGCTGTGCTATACACATGTGATAAGGGAAAATATGGTGTGACCAAATGAGTAGAGGCTTTGTCACTGCCACCTCCCATTGCATGTGATAATGATGACAGTGTGTGCCAGCCTGCTTCAGTGCCAAGGGAGGACTTTGCCAGCATTACATATGACAAGCATTTGATGAAGATACTTGTAATGTTGTAGACGCCATCTCTCATTCAGTGCTTATCTCAAAAACCTCAAAATTCTTATATCGTTAAATAGAAAATTCCAACCCTTAAGAAACCTTCTTTTGGTGTTTTGCTTTATTGTTTGTTTGTTTTATCAGAATATTTTAATAGTGAATACCTTGTTTTCACCATGGGAATAGGCTTGGGGTTTCAAGTATTTGTGTATGCCTCCATTGGATTCTAATGCAATTTTCTCTTTAAATATTTTCTTGGAAAGAATAAAAGCGAAGGTTGTAAATATCATTGTTACAACTTGAATTAAATGTGGTTAGGACACTGACAGTTTCTCTTCTGTCCACTGACTGTATGAAAGTGTGCTTAAGAGTGTTTTCTCTTTTTTCAAAAAAATGCAAATATGAGTGTTGCTGTTTTACTTTTGAAGGCTCGCTTCCTTTAAAAGCCAGAATCTCAGAACCAGCCCAGCCAGAGGATTTTAGAATAAATCCTCTCTAAATGCATGCCCATAAAGAAGCTAAATTAACAAAACTTTCCTCATCCACTTCTCAAGTTTTCTCTTGCATGCCTGTGATAGCTAGAATATATCATATGTATATCACTGGCAGTAAGGGTCTTTGCTACAAATTTAGAAGGAAAACTCACGTGTACTTATTCTTCCACGTAGTGTCTCTTCTTGCAGTCAAAACAGAGCCCTTGAACAGCAATGAAACCACAACCACGACCGGAGATGGAGCGCTTGACACTTTTACTGGGTCAGGTAAAGCCTTTAGCTCGTGTCGCTGTGTCCACGCTGGGGTCTTTAAACATCCTCCTCTTTGAGAACAGCGCAGGATCAAAGCTATGAGAGCGTTCACCTCTACAGAGTCAGCCAGAAACCCACTTTTCTGAAGAGCTAATTGTCTTAAAATTATGTGTTTTTACAAATGGTGTTTGGAATCCTTCTGCCAAATCTTCAGCCTGCACTGGAGCAATCCCATGACTTTCTCATTAGCAGAGCCAGCTTTCTTCATTATTTTATGGACTGCATGATCAATTTAATCATTAGGTCCATAATAGCTAACTTTGTTCCTTCAACTTGCCTATTTAAATTACATTAAAAACTGCCTTCTGCCCAGCCTTCTAGATGTAAAACTATCCATTTGATCCCTTCTAAATAGCCTTGTTTCCTCTCTGGGTTTAAGAAAGTCCTCCTGTGTAGGCAGCTGAGTGACAGGTATTAAAGGTTAATGGGTTTCTGGAGAACACATGCTGGTTACATTAGAACCCAGCCTGGGAGAGAAGTCCTGTGCTTCAAAGAGAACAATAGTATGTCTTTAAACACCAATCCTTTTTAAATATAAATACCTGATAACTCCCAGCTGGTCACAAAGGGTACAAATTGAAATGACTTAAAGACTTTTTTATATTACTGTTTTTTATGGCTTATTATCTAATGAATAAAATTTTGGAAACTCAAGAAGGAATGCATATATCACAAAGATAAACATGAAACCCACAGAAGTGTTATGGTAGTTAAATCTCAGTTTTGTAATTCTTCATTAATACATTTTATGTTTATCCATGGTCTCATGTGCATGGATTTTATGTAGGTGTGCTTTGTATACAAAGAGTTGAGGTATGTCTTTGAGTCTAATATAGCATTATGGAATATATTTCATTTATATGGAGACAGATGATCCACCTTTATCATTTCACACTAATTGGAATAGTTGTCACACATGCACATAAGTATTAGAAATAAACACTAGTGTACCAACCTGGCATAAAGACTCATCTGTGCTGATCTTTGCTTTTCAGCAACTCAGCTGCCTCACAGGAGACCAATAGGCACCAACACACTGCATTGCTCTGTTGTGCTTGCTAACCATAACTGCTATCAATTTTCTACAAAATACGTGCATCTGAATGAACTGGGGGAAAGGGTGTGAGATTATTAAGCAATTGCTATTGTGCTTCAAGAATATACAAGTTTATTGAAAGATGAGTGGGAAATTTGAGCTGATTAGCTCCAAATGTAGTTTCAGAACTCTACAGTTCATTTTACGAATAAAAATACTAAAGTCCACAGAGATCCCAGAGTGGTTTGACCACATATTCAAGCATAAATGAGTCGAGAACCATGTGCTCATAATCGGGCCCTAATTATGGTATTCTGGTGGGAAATATGAGGGCAGAGAAAGAATAAGTCTAAGCAATTGTTCTATTTTCTATTCACTCATACCACCTCTAAAGACACTTTCCTAGTTTTCTGATAAGAATTCTTGAGGGCTCCATAACCTAAGTAGAGTAGTCACTTCCAATATATGATGATTTAATTTCAGTAAAATCAAACTTAGTGAAGCAAAGAAAAGTTGTTTTTGGTTAAACTAGCCATATACCAATTATGTAATTCCATGGCTGGTGGTACCTGAGAGAAAACACAGATACAGAACACACATAACTCCATGAAAGCTTTACTGGACAGCAGTGGTCCATAGTGGGTCTTACCCATGACAACTGATGATTCTGAGGTAGCCGTGGGCTGCACTGTGAGATGCTCAACAAGATCCTGCATCTAGTCCAAATATCAGCAGCACCCAAATTGTGGTACTACGAAACATCCTCAAATCATTTCTCAAGATTATCCAAAGGTTTTGCTTCTTTCTCTTTGTAGACATGATAAAGTGTAATAAATCCAGGGCTTTGAAGATTATGTATGAGTTGCTGCATAGCAATGAGGCCTGACACAAAGGTTTCCAGATTATCACAAAGCAGTCTGCAGGTCTTTTGGGAGAGAAGGCTTCTACAGTGATCAGCATAATCACAGCTCATCCTAATCGGTTATGATGTTCAGTACAGTTTTCTAGAAACTTATCAATTTGAATAAAAATTAGAAGTTCCAGTAAAGACGTTTTATTCCTTCCATAATAACTTTAGTTTTCTGAGCCAAAGGTTTTGCCTTCCACCATTTCATAGACATTATTATAAAATTTCAAAGGTCAATCAAGCCTTTTAGGCGATTGGGGTACATTATTCTCACAAGGTCTAGATTCATTCATTGAAGGAAAAATACATTCTATATGTTCAGAATGGTGTTCATGTATATATAGGTCTTTTCTGAAATATAGAATTCTGCTTTGTCTAATTTAATAAAAGATGTTATAAGTTAATATTTCTTGTTATTTTGTCTTATTTGAAATTACTTCAGTTTTTCAATCTTGAGGATAACCTATCGGTATGGATAGTTCAAGGTTTTATTGTGCTGACGTGGAGTCAGTCCATCAAAAAGCAGAAAAGCAACCTGGAATTAAGCCTTTCTTAACCCAGTTTCTGTTATAATATTCAATACTGTCGAATTTTGAATAATATAAATTTTGTGTCCGTGGAATATTGTACAAGGGTCTGTTTTCGTTAATCTGATTTCAAGTTTTAAAATTTTCTTTTTAGTTTCAGAGAAATTAAGTGGAAGCAATGTTTCATTTCCAGCTGTATGTAGGAAATTCACTTAAAGTCAGTTCCTAAAATGTTTAGAACTTAACCCCTTTAAAGTCACATTTCAAGACTGAATTCATAGCGTGGGGAAACACATGCTTACTACACCATTGCTATGAAAATTAAAGTTTGACTTGCATACTTGACACATACCAACTAAACAGCATCTGAAGCACATTGCATTCATGTCTGTGAAGCTCACAAGGGCACTTGATAGCACTTGGACGTAGGACTGTATCATATTGCATGAAGCAGTCAGCAACATAAGCCTATTTGTCACTCTTTGCCAGTCTAAAAGTTTAGCTCCAGCATTCATAGGAACAACTCAGAAAGGGTGTAGTACTTTGAAGTTTAACTATGATTGATTAGACTAAACTCATGCCAGCGCTGGGTTGTGTACTACTTTAATCTTTTTGAGATGTGAATGAACAGCAGATGGCCTAATAAAGACACTCTGTGTGCTCGCCCAGTACGGACCGGCTCTGAGGGAACTGGTTCAACATATTGGAATCCATATATGTGCAGTACATCTGTCATAGTCAAGGCAGATGGCTAAAGGGGAGAAAGACTTCTAAACTTTTGGAAAGATTCCGCTGTGGGGCGCATATTTGAATGAAATATTAAAATCACCTGGCTTTCCCTCCTAAGCTCTTCTCCAACAAATATTATCATTGATGGTTCAAAACAGGCTTGAGAATATAATTGATACACATTTTACACTGCTCAAAACACATTGCGTTATCACCCATGCTCTCAATGCACATTCTTATTACAAGAACATTTTGACTGTGCATTTTTAAACACCCACCTGATTGGTAGGACGGAAGGAAATTGGAAATAGTGGAATTTTACAATCGAGGAATGACAGTTTGAACCTCAAACTTCTTAATGTCTATTTTAATTAGAATAAATATGGAGTCAGTATATCAAGATCGTACTTGGAGTAAAAATGTTAAGTTTTCCCACTTAAAACATTGACTTTTGTACCATGAAAGTTTACTGTGTAACCAAAGGCATTTGCCAATAAGCTATCTGAATAGAAAGAAGAGCACACACTGACCTGAGAAAAATGGAAGACTAAGGGAGAAAAAGGAAGACTAAGGAGGAATGGGCACTCCATGCTCTTGTAACATAACTTGAAACACTTTAAAATGAAAATGGTGCCTAACCAACTGCTTCTTTATGCAATGAATTTGAGGAAGCGAATGAACTTTAAGAATTGCATATTTAATCCACAATTTCCTGAAGTAGGTTATGTACTCACTAGTGAAGATGTGTTCACGAAATGATGCTTTGTGTACTGTCCTTTTGTGTCTTACAGTAATAACGAGTAGCGGTTACAGCCCCAGATCAGCGCACCAGTATTCCCCACAGCTGTACCCCTCCAAGTAAGTGCCCAGCACATTCCATTTTGCTAGGGATGTTTCTGAAATTACATGTGCTCATTTATATCTGTATAATATGGCAACTTTACATTGAAAACATTTATACATATAACTACTGAAGCATGAGGGATGCAAAGTTAGATTAGACATGAAAGAGTCTATATTGCATGAATTCAGAATAGAAATATCCCATATATATGGATAATTCCTGTCATCTCTATGTTTTCATGCTCTGTGTAAAACAAGTAGACAGAGCTTCAAAATCCTTCGAACAAGAACACTTGAACATTATTAGTTTTAAATTTTGAAGCATTTTATGCACAAGTTTGAAATTGTTGAAAAATGTGGGCTTTTTGGCTACACAAGGTATTTGCTTCAAATGTTTAGTATGTAATGATTTTGTATGCTATCTTGAAAATAAGTAACTATCCTTGTTTGATACTAAGTAAAAGAATGATAGAACTTGAAATATATGTGAACATTTAAATGAATATGCACTGAATTTGGGTTTTAAAATAAGTTTATACTCATTTTTAAGGAAAATTAAAAAAACAGTTTTTGGCTAAATAAGAAAGTATATAGAAATCATATTTTACCCAAACATTAATATTTCACACTCTAGTTGATCACTGAAATATTTTCTCAGAGTCCAAGTTATGGTAAACACACTTCTGAGATTATATTATTTTTATAACTGGTATAGTCGTCTGTTTTGAGGACAAGACAAAAAGAGCTTTCAAGTTGAGCTACATTGGATTAATGGGTTTACATCAGAATTCACCTGTTTGTCAGCTATGCCAAAATTCTAGCTTTCCTATGCATGCATATGAAAATACACCGTTATGCTACTCCATATCCAGGATGCCTTAAGTATAGGCCAAAGACTGGATTCCAGTCAGGAACACTGTATAAAATGGACCCAACAAAGGGAATGGCATTTCGTTTCTTTATGGGAAGACACATCCCTTTTTCTAAATTTCCAGCTCTGAGAAGCAAATTTTTGGCGGAGTTGTTAAATGGTGTGCTGGTGTAGACATGAGCAAGGAATGACGATCTAGAGGACACTCTATGCCGTCTAAACACTGTTGCTTGTTTTAGAGCTGTTATCTAGCCTGCAAGCCTTTGAATTCCTTCCTCGGGTCATCAGGCTGGCTGGCACCAAAGCCGAGGCTCCTTTTAAAGCATTTATTCGCTGTCTCTCAGCTTTTATTCATTTCTGTTAAGTCGGGGATAAGGAGGGGGATTTGCTTCCTTGGTGTTACAGGGTCTCACCGAATCGAAGCTGTCTGATTTAATATTCAGTCATTGTGCCACAGTAATGCTATTTTTCTGATATTTAGGCCCTATCCACACATTCTTTCTACACCAGCAGCTCAAACGATGTCGGCCTATGCAGGCCAGACTCAGTATTCGGGGATGCAGCAGCCAGCCGTCTACACAGCCTACTCACAGACAGGACAGACCTACAGCCTGCCTGCTTATGGTAGGTAACATCTGCCATCTTTTTTGGTAGGAATCAGGTAATCCCTGTTGACTGGTAGGCGGCTTAACATACTAGTGAAAGTCCAGGCTCAGAAGGAGATTCTCTTACTAAACAAGTGGTTTGCCTGTGTGTTTTCTAAACAGATCTTGGTGTGATGTTGCCAGCCATCAAGACAGAAAGTGGGCTTTCCCAGACTCAGTCTCCATTACAGAGTGGCTGCCTCAGTTACAGTCCTGGGTTTTCTACCCCACAACCGGGCCAGACACCTTACTCTTACCAAATGCCAGGTAAGTAACCCGGCATAAGACATGTTCCTGAAAAATCATAGGTTCCTTAAATGTGACTCTTAAGTCATAGGAACAGTAAGTCACAACGATGATTTCAGTCTCACCATGGTTCACACAATTTCCTAAAAACAGACAATTAGCTGGGCAGATGCCTGAAGAAAACAGCTAGATCCAGGTGGAGAGACAGGATTCAACTAACACAAACACTTCAGGTTAAGCTTGGGCAGGAAATGAAGGCCATCTGAGAGCCACCAGGCAGGCACACAGAGGTCTGATGTCTTTTCTCTGTGAATGTTCTGAAGTGATTCAGGATACAGGGCTGGGGAGGCAGCTCTTCAGGTTCCTGTAAATGAAGGCAGAGTTTTTCTTTTTTCCCTGACCATCTGGTCTCAAATAAACATAAAGACGCTTATATTAATTACAAAATGTTCGGCATATAGCTCAGGCTTATTACTAACTAGCTCTTAAATTCTAATTAACCCATTTCTATTGGTATATGGTTCATGGCTTTACCAGTTCTCTAGCATCTTGCTTCTTGGGCAACTTGCTGGTGTCTCTCTTGATTCTACCCATCTTTGTGTCTGTATTTCTGTCTGGCTTTTCTACCTAGCCTTATTTTGCCTTGCTATAGGCCATATCTACTTTATTATCAACCAATGAGAATAATACATATTCACAGTGCATTTTCCCACAGCAGGTTCCCTCAGAAACCTTTGCCAGCTGTTCCGAGGGGCCTAGAATTGCATGCATCTTCTTTCAGATCTCTCAATTTCAAATTTCAGTAACAACACAACAAAACTTGAGAAATGTTTCTCCCACTAAATTCTACAAAGTGACATATTTTTAAACATTTCACAAGAAGTTATATAGAATATTTTCTAATTTACACTTGGAAATTTTACCTATTTCTTGAGTATGGAGGTGTGATTTTGACAAATATTTTAATATAGTATATAATGTAGAAGTCAGGGTAACTCTGTATGTGCATGTGTATGCAAGCTTTCATAACTGATTTGTGGTGAAGACATTAAGAATCCATTTTTGCAACCCATGTTGCTCTCAGCCACAGTGCAATTGAACATCAGCACTTCTTGAGTTAGCTGCAGCCATGAACTAACATCTCTATCCTGCACCCTCTTCACCCAGACTGTGCTACCCATTATTGTCCTCTCAGCTTCTCTGAGATCAGCTTACTGGGCCTCTTCATGACGAAAATGTATGTGTTATTCATTTTCTGGGCTTGGCTTCCTTCACTGAACACAGTGTCCTCTGCTCCCATCCACACTGCCATGAATGACTGAATTTCATTCCCTTTTACAGCCGCACAAATATGTGAACTGCTAAAGTGCATTTTCTCTTTCCCTCTAGGCTCCAGTTTCTCACCATCATCTACCATTTATGCAAATAATTCCGTTTCCAATTCAACAAATTTCAGTGGCACCCAACAGGTACTGTAGTTTTTCTATTTGCAGTTTTTGAAATTTCTGTTGGAGATTTTAGAAGGCTTTGTTTATTTATAATTTCTAATTGTTTATAATTTATAACTGTCTATAATTCCTTTATTTATTTTTATGCAGAGATTGAAGAATCCTGTCTCTATATACCTTTCTAGATTTCTTGGGAAAGGTCTTTTAAATTTTATTTAAAAAAATTTTTAAGTTTATTTTAATTTTTGAAATTAAAATATTACTTTCTTTTTTGTCTCTAGCACCTCCATAAGATCCCCTTCTGCTTTCTCTCAAATTTACGATTTCTTTTTTCTTGATTTTTGATATATAGTCCTACATATATAAATACAACCTGCTCACTGTGTAAAACATTACCTGCATATATAGTATTTCAAGGTTGACTATTTGGCATTGAATGCACAGTTAGGAAGCTCTTCCCTGGGAAAGTCTAAGAGGAAGGATTCTATAAGTACAATTTTATTGATTCATTAAGAATATCATATATGTATATTTTGAACTTAAATAGTTATTGTAATTTGCCTTGTAAGTGTATATGTTTTTTTTATTTAAAACTAAGATTTTAATTCAGCAGAGTAAAAAACTTACCTATTCAAAACCATTGGGTATTTTTTATTCTCCTTGACTTAGATTTGTTGAATATTAAAGAATTGCTCATTAAACACACCTGAGTTATAGTCATTTTCATCATCTGTCATGTTATCATGGGATATAATGCATATTTTTATCTCAAGCTATAGTAGACAGTTTTATGTCCCTTGGTAGAAATTGCTTACTTACTGTAACATTACTTAATGCATTGAACTACAATCAATTGTAAGATTGTAGCATACGTTCTAAGACAGGATTCTAAAACATAGCAGCAGCAGCAACTAAATAAAAAGCCTGCAGAAATAGTGTTGGCTTTTAATTTTTTATTAATTAGATCTATATTTCTTTTAAAAATATTTGATTTCCCTGCCTTCCTGACAGGTTTACTTTTCTCTGTGGTTACTGATCCTGCCTCTAGTGACCCTTAACTCTTTTCCTCATTGTGTTTTGTTCACGTTCTCATGAGTTTTAAAATCAAGGATGATAGGATTACATATGGGACAAGAGTCAATGTTCCCACATGAGCATCCTTGAACACAGAATGCTGATACTGTTGACACTCCGGCACTGTGTCCTTCTTTCCTGATTCTCCACTGTGTTCAGAATAACTGAGACTGAAAGGAAGCTGCTTTCTAGACAAACAATATACTCCTTTACTGTGATCCAATTACTTTGTTTTTACACATTTTAAAATGTAAGATATTTCACAAAAGCTTCCTTTTTAGATTTAATAACAAGAATTCTATTGTTGCCCTTCCTGTAGTTTAGTAGCATAACAAAAGGCTCAAAGGAAACTTAGCTAAAACACTATGTATTAAAATAGTAGAGAGATAGAAACAGTATATTTGTCATTAATTTAAAAGTACCTTATAGCACTATACTTTCTAAGAAAAATGAAAAAAAGCAAAGAAGAAAAAAACTGATAACTTCCGCTAGTTAAAATTTACTTGTTAATTTACAGCAAACATCTATTGAGCTGTTGATATGCATCATGCTTTTGACTAGGCACTTAAAATTCAGAAATAATTAAATCTTTATCTCCTGTTCTCTCAAAGTGGATAGTCCCACTGAAGAAACAGACAAGATTCAACACAAACAGAAGGTAGACTAGATGCTCTATCCACTGAGATTCACACTTGACAAAAAGCATCATAAAGAAAACACTACTCTCCTGTTCCTGGGAAGATACAAAAACGAGGCGTAAAGCAGAGGAAAACTTCACAAACTTTCCATCACAAACAGATCTAATTCTGTTTGAGGATTTATGGTGGACCTGTGTAGACTTTAACTGTATTTTGGATCAAGGATTAAATACAATTTTATCATTTTAATAAATGCTGCATATCTGAGAAATATAGGGAGGTCTGTACCACTTAGGGACCGGGGACAGTGGTGTGATTAGATAAGCGTCCTGCCTGTTTCATGGAATGTTCAGTCTACAGAACAAAGTAGACAGCAAACTAGCAAGGAGACCAAAGACCCTGCTAAAATTTTCCTAGAAATCTAACATTGCACAGGAGAGTAGCATTCAAACCTTTCCTATGGGAGCCGTAATTAGGTCAGAACTCATCAGAATGAGGTAACAAGCAAGGACAAGAAGTCACAGGGAGGCAAGACAGCGAGGGTCCATGTGCCATTGAACTGAAGGAAGACTGGAGCCCAGATCTCCCGTGAGGAGAGTGTAGAGAAACACCACAGAAAATGATAAACTAGATGCGATCACACAAGGTCCTGTCAGCTTCTTCATGAGTGGAATAGACTACCGGCCGCATAGGGCCTTGTAAGCGCCAGTAAGATGGGAGTCTAGGACCACTGGGAAGCTACTCTTGCTTTTGAATAGGAGAATATTTTATCATTTGTGCTTTGGAGCAATCACTCTGAAGGAAGTAGAAATGAAAATGAGACAAATTAGAAAATAAGTGTGATAGCATCAATAGGAAATAAAGGATGCTTAGATAAAGATTGTAAGAGTACAAATAAGAGGAGGAGGGATATTAGAGATACTTCTGAATGAAAAAAGATATCACCTTCTCCAAAGGCCACTGCCAGATTTCCTGGTGTGTGCCACCCTTTTCTGGTGAGGCCAGCGGCAGGTTGGCAGAGCTATGACACACAGATGCTAGAGTTGACTTCCCAGGCTGTAGTTCCAACCTAGAAACTCATGAGCTGGGTCACCATGCTGAAAGCCACTTCAAGTTCTGTGCCTTAGTAGTTTCTAATGTAAAAATGGCGGTCATGATCCCATAGACAAGGCTCTGAGTGGCAAATGAGCAAGTCTGTTTAAGGCCTTAGAACAATGCCATGGCCCAAAGCCAGCATTTCTTGTTTGTTTGTCATACCCGTTTCGCTCTGAGAAAGAAGTGTTGATAAAACTTCTCTGCTCAAGTATTGAAGTTTTCTACTTCGCTCACAGAACAGGAGGGGGAACATCAGATCCTGAGGTGAACAGGCTAATAGAATTTCATTTTCTGTCATATTACTTAAGGCTTCCTGGTAATACATGTGTTTACTTATACAGAGAATTTTTCATTTTTTGAAATGACATCAAATATGGATCTTTGTTCCCTTCAGAACTTATCACAACAGGGGATCTTCATCCTGACCAAGAATTTGTCATCACTGATAACATTTTTGGCTAAACCATGCTAGATATATTAAACACCATTTATCATGAGTCTTTACTCATCATCTTAATATGTAAAAGGCTATTGGAGGATCATTTTTCATTATTTTAAGGTTCTTTTTTTAATGGAAAACAGGTCGGGGGAGTTGGTTCAATGCTTTCCTTTTTATGTGCAACAAAGGAGCAAAACTAAATGTTTTGAAAAACTTCACTGAAGACTAAGTAAAGCCTCAGGTAGCAGGTTGCTTGTGGTGGCGAGGAAATTAGTTTATTTACGTTAAAATGCTGGACAAGATAAAATAAAAAAAATCAAGGACTAGAAGAAGAATAAAACTAAAAAAAAAATACGTATTTAGGTCTATGTAGAAGCCATGAGTAGACACAACTCCTGCTTTCCGGTGTTGTTGGGCAATGTGTAAAAATGAACGGAATGAATATGAACTGGCTTACGTTTCCTCTCCCTTTTCAGTGCATAACACTAGTGGCATAAAGCAACATATTAGTAATAATAGGGGGTGAAATGAAATATAAACAAACTTCAGCCGGATTCATATTCAAGTTTTAGAACTGGTTTGCAAGCTTAATAGAGAAATTAATTACTGCTGCATTTGTAAGATGCCCAGATAGGTTCCACTCATTAGCATCAACTCCAAGCCATGGACTGGAAAGCAATTGGAGCTGCACACTAATCGTTTCGTTGCCGTAGTGATGGTGTTTACTTGCTTGCTTGGGCTGCGCTAGATGGTCATTGCTCCTCTATATCCTCATACCTCATTTATTTGTTTCAGGATTACCCATCCTACACAGCCTTTGGCCAAAACCAATATGCTCAGTATTACTCAGCATCCACCTATGGGGCGTATATGGCATCAAACAACACAGCCGATGGCACATCATCGTCAGCCTCAACTTACCAGCTGCAGGAAGCTCTCCCAGGTCTGACTAGCCAGCCAGGTAAAGATCTTCACCCAGGTGAAATACTTCGAAATATCCTGCGCTACCTAATAACATGGAAGAAAATGAGCCTTGCAGAGACATGCCTGAAAACTGCCAGACACGCCGATGATGAATGAGTTTTAGCTCACCGCATAAGACGAGGCTCCTAGACATTTCAGAAATTCCCTTTTGAGATGTGAAGCAGACAGGAGATTTTAACCTCAAAATAATTATGTGTGTAAGAATATCAATATGGGTGAGTGGATCTTTTGCCAGAGCCATTCTTTATTCCATGCAAACCTGACAGCAAAGGGCAGCTGCAATATTATTTCTTGAGTGCTTTGGGGGGTGCTTCTTTTTTGCAGGGGGGACTGTATGACTCCTTTAACTTGTGAGGCACCAGAACTCTAGCCATCAACATTCCTACATTCCTAGGATTTGAAGGATCAGTGGTAGGAAGTTTAATATCTTTGCCTGATCAGTGCATAGTTAAAGTTCATTGCGTGTTTTTTTTCTTTTTTCTTTTTTATCTGAAGCCTGCTGTCCTCTTGTTAGAATTGTGTTTGCTACCAGACTTTAAAGCTAGCTAGACCAGCTTTCAGCATCTTTCCCCTCAAAACTCCATTCGATTGTCCTGGTGGAATTACCAAGATGATTCTAAAATCATAGGAAAAAGTAAAGGAATTGGAGTATACAATTTTTTTTTGAAAATGTGAACTAAGTTTGAAGAATGGCACTGCCTGATCTTAGGACTTGCAAGGTGCAATAATCAGTGGTTTACAGTGATGATCAAAGTATACATACATGCTTGGAGTAGAGAGAGAGAATAGAGAACCCAGGATCAAGCCCGCACTGAGAAATGGTTGGTGAAAGTTATGTGGAGAATTTCTAGTGGTTTTCCACAAAAGGTAACTGTAAAACTGAAGATCTCTGTACAAAAGAAGAATAACAATTCATATTTTTGTAGAAAAATCAAAGTAAATCATAACCCTTTGGGTAAAAAAACTTCTAGAAGAAAAATATGTAGGAACTCTTTGTGATCCTGGGAAAACAAACATTTTCTTGGATATTATAAACAATCCTTAAAATTATAACTAAATTTTATAAAATCATAACTAAACAATCCTAAAAATTATAAAATTATAAGGGTTATAGACAACCCTTAAAAGCAAAAGAATAATAAATTGGATTTAATAAAGTTAAGAGTTTCTCTTTGAAAGACACTGTTATAGAACCAAAAGACAGGCTACAGTTGCAAACAAAATTTTTGTAAAACACACATCTGATACAGGACTTCTAATCTAGTATATATAAAGAATTTTCATAAGGCAAATAAAATATGAGATTGATTTTTCTTAACTTTTTTTATGTATTTTTTTTAAGCAATTTTGTCTGGGCACAGCATACATGCAGTACCTGTAGCGGTCAGAAGAGGGCGTTGGATATCCCGGGTCTTGAATTAACAGACCTTTGTGAGCAGCCATGTGGGCGCTGAAAATCAAACTCGGGTTCTCTGGGAGAATAGTCAATGCTCTTAACTACAGAGCCATCTCTCCAGCACCAGAATCGATGCTACTTTATAAATCCTAATGAGTTTAAAGTTTATATTTCTAACTTGAGGTTTTCTTTGGTTTTTTTTTCAACTTCTTTTCTGTTTTTTTTGTTCTGTTTTGTTTTGTTTTATCCAGTTGGGAAGGGAAAACACAGAGAAATGTGGTCAAAATACTGTAAAACATTTCTAGCAGTGAGACCAAGACAATCTAATTTTATCAGTCAAGCAGTTATTTATTTAGTCTCTGTTTGGCCTCAACCATGTGCTAGAGAACAGCATTTCATCAGTGACAAGAACTCTGCATATAAATAGCTTGAGTTTGAATAAGAAAGCATGCAAGCAGTTAGCAGTGAGGAGGAGGAGGGAAAATCTCAAATGCTTAGCAAAAGATTAATAAGTAAGCCATTTTTGATACAATGAAACAACAACTAATGAAGCCCCCATCAGTAACTGTCAAGACACACTTAGAGCATGAATTTGTGAAATGACCACACTAATTAAATTTTGCTTCTGTGTTTGGGATACTGTAGCAATCTACCATCCATCCTTGCTTTTGTCATCTCGGTTAAACATATACAACTGAAGTCAAAAATATTAAATAGAAAAAAAACGAAAATTAAAAAGATTTTAACAACAGACTATTGTCAAATAGTTTCTATTTTATTTTTAATTATTGTCTCTCACTGTGCTTAATTTATAAATTAAACTTTATTATAGGTCTGTATGTGTAGAAAAAACATGATACGTGGTTTGCCATTTTTAATGCCTTCCAGGGTCTATGTAGCATCATGGAAATATATTCTCTGTGGCTAAAGAGAGATACTATATCATCTCTTATTTTTTATCATTAGAATTATTGTCTGTTGTATGTTTATGTGTACAGATATGCATGCATGCACATTCAAATGAGCATGCCCATGCACACACACACAACATGCATGTTGAACTGGGAAGACACTTTAAGGAGTCAGTTCTCTCCACCACACTGATCCAGAAAATCAAACTGAGGTCATCAGATTTGGCAGCAAGCCCCTTTCCCAACTGAGCTGTCTAGCTGATCCCAATATATCATTTCTAGCTTTGGACCCAGCGAAAGGATTGTAGACAGTGCAGTTTGTCTTGGGTGACCCTGCGTCACAGTTTATGTCTTCTTTTTCCTCTTACATTTTTCCTTTTATGACTACACAGCTCATCTTGATTTCCAGGCCCCTGTTTCTCTTAAATCTTCTGTTCAGGCTTTTCCCCATTCTCAGTCTCGCTGAGCATGGTACCACAGGCAAAGTCAATCCCAAGCTGGGGCCATTGAAGCAGCTGGGACCCCAAATCTAAGTAAATTCTTGATCTCAAGATCTTTCAGCTTTCTGCCCTAGGGACCTCACTTGTTAATCCCAGCCTTAGTCATGTGTTCCAAATCTACCTTTGTCTTCTTTCATTTTATCAGCGAAAATCAGTTTTTTCATTAACTGGCCTTAGTTAAAACACTTTGTCAGAATCCATGTTTAGTAAGTAGTAGGATACTATAGACAAAATGATGCTTGCCTCATTGTTCAACAGCATCAGAGAGATTTACCCACTGAGAAAGCATGGGGACAGAGTCACTGAAGTGCTTCTAATCGGGATTCAGAGACAGACAGGATGAGGTAGGTGCATCTGAACTGACCAGACTACAGCTACCATGAATGAAAACTGTTTGCACACTCAGTATGCTATGTGAGGTATACAATTCTAGTTCAAATTTGATTTTATTCAAATTTCTATCTAATCACAACAAAGTTTCTCCACCATTCCCAATACAAAGAATATCTCTTTTGTTAGCATTGTCATGAGCAAAGGGACCATGATGGTGATACCCACAGAGACAGCTGACTTGAACTAGGAGGAGCTCACTCACTCTGGACTGACAGCTGGGAAACCTGCATAGGACCAAACTAGGCCTTCTCAATGTGGGTGACAGTTGTGTGGCTTGGGCAGTTTGTGGAGCCACTAGCAGTGGAACCAGTATTTATCCCTAGTGCATGAACTGGCTCTTTGGAGCCCATTCCTTAGGAATGGGTACTTTGCTCAGCCTAGGTACAGGTGGAGGATGGCCTTGGTCCTGACTTAAGTGATATGCCAGACTTTGTTGACTCCCCATGGGAGGCCTCACCCTCTCTGAGGAGTGGATGGGNAGTGGAACCAGTATTTATCCCTAGTGCATGAACTGGCTCTTTGGAGCCCATTCCTTAGGAATGGGTACTTTGCTCAGCCTAGGTACAGGTGGAGGATGGCCTTGGTCCTGACTTAAGTGATATGCCAGACTTTGTTGACTCCCCATGGGAGGCCTCACCCTCTCTGAGGAGTGGATGGGGCATGGGAGTGGGGAGAAAGTGGGGAGAGCAGAAAGATGGGAGGGAGAGATTGGCATGTAAAGTAAGATTGTTTTAAAAAGAAAGAAGGAAGAAAAGAAAATGTTGAATGCAGGCAAGTGCCCATACGTGGCAGCCTGGGAAGGGGACATATTCCAGAGCAATATTGTTGCACACACTGTTAGAACACAGCATTTCTTTTCCTCTAGTGGTTGCTCTTGTCAACCAATACAATTTGGCAACTTTTTTCAGATCTTGTCAGACTTCATGCTGGATTTACAAGGAACTTATTTCATCTAGTAACTACTATTGTGACACCTGATTCTTGAGGAATTCTATGATCTCTCAAAGTCTTCTCTCAAAGACTTCACTTTGATTTTAGCCTTTTCAGATCTGGCATGCATCCAGAAAGCAAATAAATTCATAACCATAGGCTTTTTCTTTATTAATGGTGAAATCTGATGGATTTAGTTCCAGGGCAGGAAAAGAATTTCCCATTAACTGATTGTGCATTTCTGGGCTTACAGAGCAGACCTGACAATTTGGTCCACAATGTTTTAAAGAGCATTCATGCTGGACTTGCATGTTTAAAATAGAAACATACCTTATCCTTACGTCAATAAGAGACAGCTGCTTGTTCTGATTTACAGATAACCCTAATGAAATAAAGTTGGGGCTAAATATCCAGACCTTACAAAGGGCAGTTCTTCATCACTGTCCTGATTATGGGATAATTATTCAATCACCTAGAAAAGCCCAAGGCAACTGGTAATGACTGATGTTATTTAGAAATTGCAAATCGCATTCAATTATTTATTTTACCTCATTAGGTGGTTTGACAGTGGACTTAGAGATGCACTACCACGCTGATTAAAAGCAGACATTTCTAGTTCAATGTCCTTATAAAGATCTTTCTCTGTCCTTTAAATGAAGTTTATCTAAGGTAAGTTGATGGTTTTGATTCACATTCTGAAAGTTAGCATTGAAGATGAAAGATACTTTTGCAGTTCCCCTTGCAAGTATTTAAAACATTTAAAAATTAAGTGTGCTTAATAATGTGTAACAATGTTATCCTTGACTATAAGACCTCAAAAAAACACTGTAAGGCCTTAGTTAACTGAACTTAAGTGCTCAAGGTGAATGAAGGGCCTGATAAAGCCCTTCCCACTCAGAAAGGAAGCTAGCTTCTCGGGCATGACTTAACAGCCTTTAACTAACTTCACGAAGCAGAGTGCGACATCTTCTCCATAATCCGGGCAAGAGGGTATCTGCAGAGAGAACCTCTTGAATTTCTACATTTGCCATGTATTGCGCCCTTGTGAAACTGGCAGAGACATCTGGATCAGCAACTCTAAAGCAGTATTCACAAGTGTTCAGTGACCCTTATACTCTCAGTCCTGCCTTTACCCTTTAGTAAAGAGTAGGGAGAGAGGACAGCACTTTCAAACGGTACAGAGGTCAGCCTACTTGGGAATGGATGTTTGCTGTCAGGGCCTGTACTATCCACAGGAAGGGCTTTCACTTTTTGGAAACCTTTGCCATGACTGTTCAGGCCTCTTCTCTCACATGCACCAGTTAAAAGTTTAGATGATGTCTTTGGAAGTTTTTAAATTGCAGTTAAAAACCTTGACCATATTTTTCAAAAAATAATGTTTTGAATTTACATACACAGTGAAATGAAATGACTACATACAGATGACTGATCCATGCAATACTTTGTTTGCTCGGCTTCTATGGTTACAATAAATCACCCAAGCAAAAAACCGTTAGCCCAGCAATTTTCAAAGCTGTAATACATTGTAATTAGCTTTCTACACTGTACAATAAATACCTTCAATTTATCCTACAAATATGGTATCCCTTTCCTGACATTTCCCCCTTTACCCACCCCACTCTCAAACTCACTCTGGTAACCACCATTCTGCGCTCTATTTCTAGGGGAGCAAGTTTTTNATACTCCATTTATGAATGAGATCTTGTAATTTTCCTCTTTTTGTTCCTGACTTACGTCACTTAGTCTAATGACCTTTGGTGCCATCTGTGTTGTCACAAAAGGGAAGGATTTCTCTCACCTTTGAAGTTTAATAGCGTGTGTGTGTGTGTGTGTGTGTTACTTTCTTCATCCACACATCTATGTTTTGATGCTTAGGTTGACCCCATTTCTTGGGCTGGAGAATTCACTTCCCTATGAGATGAGCTGCTTTACTGATCCCAACACAGAGTGGTCAGCCCTGAAACCATACACACACAGACAACAGAAATGGACCCAGCAAGTTGTATTTATATAATTTGCATACATATATGTACGTATATATGTAGCAATAATAATAATAAAGAGACTATCAATTTGAGAGGGGGATTGGAAAAGATAGAGAGGCCTGGGGGGAGGAAAGGGATGGAATTCTCTTTTAATAAAAATGTATTTAAAGTTATTTTTCTATATACCTGGGGGCAGATATGTCTTAGCAGAATAGCTAGGTCATTCACACAATCTGTTTTTAATTTTTGAGTCACTTCTATGCTGCCTCTTAATGGCACAGTCACAGGGGCCTTTTTGTCCACATTAAGACCAACGCTTACTACCTTTTCTCCTCTTTGATGATAGACACCTTAACAAATGTGAGCTTGTATATACAGTTTGAATTTGCATGTCTCTCATAGTATTATATCTTTCTCATATACTGGTTGACCTTCTCTATATCCTTTTGGGAAATGTCCTCTCGGGCCCCTTGCTTCTTGTTTTAGTCAGATTATTTTGTTGTCTTCCCACTGGGTGGTTTGGGTTCCTTATATGTTTCAGGGATGTCAGATGTGTGGCTTCCCAATATTTTCTTTCATTCTGGTGGGTTGTTAGAGGACTCTCTTGATCAGTAGACACTGGTGCTGTTTGGAAGAGTAAGTATGAGCCTAGCAGTTAAAGCAAGAATTCTGGAGTCACATCAACACCACCAAATATCAGCTGATTGTTGCCGGTGTACATCATGGACCTTATGTATACCATGTCACCAGTTTTTCCATAATTACAAGATAATAATAAGAACATAAGTCCTGTGTTAGGGCGAGCTTTATTTCTCTCTATCTGTCTCTCTGTGTATGTCTGTCTTTGTCTCTGTCTCTGTTTCTCTCTCTCGCACACACACACACACAAACACACATATACACGCACATACACACATATTCACAATGAACAAATTGGTAAAAAAATAAGAAGTTTTAAATGATTGAAATCGCTCCTCATTGCTACTTGTCAATAAAATTCTATTTAAAATATTAACTTACCACCATGTGTCCTTACGATTTGAAATGAAGACTAACAATACCAGGGAGTAACAAGGATCAATGGGGATGCCAGTGTTGGTGGGGTAGTGTGTCGATAATTCTACTCTGAAGACCTGTGTCTATACAAGATGAATATGTGTCTCCCCTGACCCAGCAATGCCAGTGCTGGATGTAGCTAGATACCCAAGTGGGGAGAGAGCTCACTTGCACACAGTCAGAACATTATCAAGTTTTGCTTATAACCCCCTAACAGTGTTCTTGACCTAAATGGCAATCAGCAGAAAGGATGAAGTATGCATCTTTGCTTGAGGGATTTCTAGACAAATTAAGGAAAGCACAAACAATCACTCTGAGTTCTCACCAACATGACATATTTTTTGGGAATGAAGGCAAAAACGTGTTTGTATACTTTTTATTTAAAGGCATTGTGTGCTCAAGCTAAGAGTTTAATTAAAATGGGGCAATGCTTTGCAGTTTCTTTTTCCAAAGGCCTGTTTTACTCCCAAGAAAACATTTTTTATGTATTTCTTCCATATCCTTCAAGTACTTTTAAGATCCTTAACTAAACTGGCAAAGAAGCAATGGGAAGAGATTCTCCTGGGACTAGAAACCCACACACTTCCTGTGACCCCATTTTCCCTTCAACACTGTGATAGATGCTGAATATCAGATTTAAATAACTGACTTCTTCCTATTAAATTCCTTCAGTATGGACCCAGCCTGCCACCAGCTACCCTGCCTGCAACTTAAAACCATGACTGGAAGTTTGCAATTTTCTCTTCTTTCAATTCTTACACTGCTACCAAAAGCAAAAAAGCTACTTTTCTGTAGATAACACCTTAAAATTGACCTACAAGAAATTATAAAGCCAAGGGTCACGTGTACACCTGCTATTCCAGCACTTGGGAAGAAAAAGCAAGAGGTTCAGGGGTTCATTGTCATCCTTAACTACACAGGGAATTTGACACCAGCATGAGAACTTGCCTCAAAAACACAAAAAAATGAATAAACAAGAACAGTGTGTGTGTGTGTGTGTGCATGCAAAAAGAGAGAGGTTTTATAAATGCCACCCCAAAAGAGTTCTGTTTAATCTTGCTTTTAAAGTAAGAGTCAGTTTGGGGCTAGAAAGATGACTCAGTGGTTAAGAGCACTCCCTGCTCCTGCAGACAAACCTGAGTTTGGTTCCCAGTACCCATCCATGTCTGGTGGCTCACAAAAAGCTGTTACTTCAGCTTGGGGCATCTGATGTCATCTTCTGACTTTCCTGGACACAAGTGTATGTGGACACATACCCATACTCACATGAATACACATAAATAAAAATAAAATTTTAAAGTAAGAATTAATTTGACTCATGTTATTTAAAGGAAGGCATTTGATTTGCACAATTTAGTAACATAATGAAATTATGGTTTCACTGTAAAAGTGGAGGAAAGGAAATGGTTTATGTGGTTTCACTTAAAGGTTGCTATGCATTCAAATATCTAAAGTCTACCTGAATAAGTTGAAACTTAAGTTTCTGCAAGATAAAGCAATATCCAAACTTGAGCTTAAAATATTTTTGTTTGGATGTCCCTCCTGTCAGTCATGATAGTGGAAGAGGTACAGTGATCTCTATTAGCAATATTTTGAGAGACAATGACGTTTATATTAAGACTATTTTTATGTTCTTAGCTTATTTTTTATTGAGAAGATATTTTTTCATTAAATGTATCCTGATGGCGGTTTCCCTTTCCCCACCTCCTCCCAGATCCTCCCCACCTCTCCACTCACCCAAGTCCATGCCCTTTCTTACTCTTTCTCATTAGAAAACCAATAGGTACTTCCCCAAAATATTATGAAACAAACCTGAATAGAATTTAAGAAATAGAAAAAAGGAAGGAAGGAAGGCAAGCCTAGACAGAACATTATGAGAAGAAATAAAATAGTAAACTTCTAAAAGTACCATTTATTTGGTTTTGTGCCGGTCTACTTCTGAGCATGGCACCTGCCCTTAAGTATGTCTGTATACCCAGTGACTCCGTGAGATCCCGTTAGAGAAAACTATCTTTCATTTGCAAGTAGTTTTTAATTGGAGCTAGCGTATGTGCTAGGGATGGGGACTTGTGTTCACTTCCCCTCTCGCTCTAGGACTCCATCTGGCCCAGACCTGTGCAGGCCACGTAGATGCTATCACAATCTGTGTGAGGTCACACACCAGCCCTGGTGTGTCTCGAAAGCCTTGTTTTCTTGGTATCCTCCATCCCGTCTTGCTTTTACACCCTTTCCACCTCCTTTTTGACAAGGTTCATGGGCCCTACGTGGAAGTATTTGAAGGAGATATCCTGTTTCGGTTTGAGTGTCTAAAGGTCTCTCACACTCTGCACGTTGTCCAGCTGTGGGTCTGTATTTACTTCATCTATTCTAGCAGGAAGCTTCTTTGATGACGATTGAGCAAGATGTTGGTCTATAAGTACAGCAGAATATCATTAGGAGTCCTTTTTATGCTAGGTTCCTTTAGCATAACAATAGTATTTGGTTTTTCCCTGGGTCCTTGACTATCTCGTTTCAGGGTTTTTTTTTGCCACATGAGCAGTCTTAAGAATGTTTTCTCTCTCATGGGGAGGGGGTCTTAAATCCAATCAAATATTCATTGGTTACTCCCAAAGGCTTTGTGCCACTGTGGCATTAGTGCACCCTTGCATGCAGATCACCTTTGTAGATCAAAGAGTTTGTAGCTGGGTTCTCCTTTGACAATATACAGAATACCTTCCAGTACAATAAACATTAGTGAGTAGGTAGGCACCAGCTCAACTTCTCCAGGTTCAGTTAGTTGTGTAGATGCACTCTTCAGCAATAGGACCACCAATAGTGTCAGCAATAGCCTGGGTTGTTTGAGTGTTTCCATGGGTCCTCTTTGGAAAACAACTTGATTACATGCACCCCATTCCCAGCACTGGAAACTTCATTTGGTAATGAAAGATACCCAATTGGGACTCTGTCTCCCCTTTTATTTGGCAACTTTGTTTATATAATCTTCATATATGTATACATTTTAGGAAGTTTCTACTGTATTAGGTTGTCATAATGACCCCTCAAATGGCCCTTAGTTTTAATTGTTCCTCTTCGTGGTCCCTCTATCTCCTCTCTTCCCCCATCTGTTTATGGGGAAAGATAGTTAAGATATATTTCTGATCTTGTACCATGCAATTCTTCCCAAATAAAATGTCGTCATCAAAAGAAATGATAAGAGGTTAGTTCTGTAATGTTACTGTGTCTCAGAAATACCATGCCCAATGTGCCATTTGTTCAGAATTACTTAATGCCCTGTGATTTATCTTACTAAATTTTATTTTAAATTTAATGATAAATTAAGATCATCATATTACTCTTTGTTTATAAACACATCATTTAAATTTAATGTAAGTTAAATTTAATTTAAATTTAAGTTAAAGTTAAGAGATTTTCATTTTATGCATATGGTTTAAATTAAATACAATTCTGATTCATCCTCAATAATTTTAAAAAGCTACTTATCCAGAATTCAAAATATACTGAAGCTGAGGTCCAGTGAAATCCTTGGAGTGCCTTGTGTAGCTTCAGTTCGCCTTAACACTGGCCTTAGCAGTGCTGCATGCTTCCCAAGATCCATTGTCACTAACTTTACATGAGTCTGGATTTCAGGGACCTGTAGACATACAGAAGTCAATCAGATAAAGTGTCTGAGACTTCACATGCTGGCTGCATGGAGGGAGTGACTTGCTCTGGGTTCTCACTTAGAGTGAGTGGCATTAGCATATGAAATGCTTACAAATGCAGAATGTGTAGAGTAGGAATGTCAGACCTCCTAGATCCCATGCCCTGAGCACAACAGGACAAGAGTCTGTGACTCCTAGGCAGAAAGACATTTGAGAGGAAGGCCAGAACTAACAATCCACAGGCCATCAACTACCAAATACTAAGTCTGAGGGGATGTGTTGAATAGGATCAAAGACATCATGTGTCTGGAAAGATAAAGACCGAGCCTGTATACTGAATTTGACAAGCTGATAGTTATTTGGAACTCTTGTTAAAGTATGTGTATTCATGTTTTGGTGATCTAAAATTAGATTTTAGTAAGTTAGATATCAGTCAGTGGAAGGAATTGTATTATGCAGTTGTGTGACCTCTGTCCAAGCACTTCCAACACATGTACCACACATTGAAATGATTATAATAGGCACAATATTTCAAAAATTGTTATAAAAGTAATAATGGTAAAACTTTTCTTACTAATTTTATATATCAATTACATGCCAAAATAATATGTTGTATATGTTGAGCTAACACATTATATATGTTGAGTTCATTTTATGTGTCTCTTTTTGCCTTGCAATGTAACTGCTAGAAATTTAAAACTTTGTGATCAAGCTTGGGACTTTCATCTATTTCTACTGAGTAGCACGAGTACAAATTATTGTCTTAAGGAGTTTCCTTTGAATAAGAAGATAGTAAGCAAAGAGTGGCTCGATAGAAATGTGTGGTCAAGAAGAAGATTTAAATTGGCAAGTGGGCCAGGTAAAGGGAAGATCAGAGAGGAAAGAAGTGATGGGGCAGATTCAGTAAGAGGTGGGGTTGGGAAGTCAAGTTTGTGGGTGAAGCATGGGTTGATCCAGAAGACATCGTGTTCTCTGAAATGTGACCCAAATGGAGGTGAGACTAGACAGAAACACAGGTGAAAATGGAGGTGAAAATGCAGACAGGAGGCCGAAGGTATGTGGTGTATAAAAGGCATTTAGATTTCTATGAGGAGTTCATATGACTATACAATTTTTTGACTAAATTACAACTTTACATATATGAACTATAATTTTGTCATAAATTATAGTTATGACCTATGTCATAAATTATAGGTCACTCGTGTGTAGGAATTTGTGAATAACGAAGACTAGGAGTTGGTCTAAAAGTAAGCAGCTCTTCCTGACGCAATCATTTTGTTTAAAGGAGAGTTTGATACGGTACAGAGCCCCTCCACACCAATCAAAGACCTCGATGACAGAACATGCAGAAGTTCTGGGTCAAAGTCTCGAGGAAGAGGCCGGAAAAACAACCCCTCACCACCTCCGGACAGTGACCTGGAGGTATGCCTGCTTATTTGAGGAACATAAGCTACTCGAATTTATTGAGTGGTATCGTCCATACTTTACAGCCTAGTACATTTCCAAATTAAAATATGTATCATAAATTGAATGGGCCTGCTTTGTCTTAGCTAGATTTATCAGTTTGAATTTTGGGATATTTGTCTACCGTAATACCAAAATTTAAAACAGTAACGTCAAATGCAAGAGGACTTTGAAAGTTGAATACCAACACAATTTCATCTGTTGATCCAAACTGATAAAGAAAAAAGGCTAAAAATAAAGCTATTATTTGTGGAATAATATCCCGAGAAAACAGATTTTTAAGAAGATAAAAGCAATCTGTGGGGAAAGGAAAATAGAAAAAACCCTTGTTAATGAATAGATATTGATTTTGTGGACTTTTACTGAATTTTATCATTTGTGAGCTCTTTTGAGATATAACAACATTAAGCAAGTTGAGTTTGTATTATAAAACACTGAGAAACTATCATTTACTATAATGCTACACAACTACACAGCCATATATTTTAACCAAATTAAAAAAATACTGTTGTGCCTCAAATCAAGCAGCAGATATTGTGCCTCTTTATAAAAGATTTATATGACTATATTCGAGAGATGAACTGCCATTCTGGAGCCTGGTGGGTGACATGATAAATGACAGCTACAGACCCTGGTTGGCAGGGAGCAGGGCAGAAATAGTGGCCCATCCCAGGGATTCACCATCCTGCACTTTTGAAGTGTCATTCAGTGTGGTCCAAACTCCAGATTCCCTTCCAGAGTCAAACCCCTGGTGTTTGGGTGGAATCTCCTAAATTTGTTGCATCCCTTGAGATCTCTTATAAGTCCTGGCAGGCCAAACAATGCATTCGCCATCCTATATGACACAAGGGTCAGCATTTTACAGTTGCTCTTTAGATGCTACTCATAGACTGTTTTGGAAATATTTAATGTCTTCTATTTCAAACTGTAATGAATCTATGGAGGTCTAAAACTATAAAATATATCAGCATTAGACCCCTTTCTAATCATAAAGTCGGAATTTATCTTTTTCATGGTAACTGTAATCAAATGTCATCTGTATTCATTCAAATCAGAATACCTGATCATTAAGCTTTTGATCACTTATATCACCCACGTCGTCAGGTTTTCCAACAGTCAGACTTGGCA
>LOJH01003810.1:515-33349 GCA_001685095.1 Ellobius talpinus
TGCACAAAACTCAGGTCCAAATGGATCAAAGACCTCAACATAAAGCCAGCCACAAAAACAAAACAAAACAAAACAAAAAAGCAAAGGTAAACAGCCCACAAATCACAATCCCAGGAAACCTAGACAACAATGAGGACCCTAAAAGGGACATACATAGATCTAATCTACATTGGGAAGTAGAAAAAGACAAGGTCTCCTGAGTAAATTGGGAGCATGGGGACTTTGGGAGAGGTTTGAAGGGGAGGGGAGAGCTAGGGAGTGGAGCAGAGAAAAATGTAGAGCTCAATAAAAAATCGAATCAAAAACCCACAAAAAATAAAAAAATAAAACACAAAATGTATCCTATAATTTATTGGATTTTTGACTTCATTAGAAACCAAACTGTTGTCTTAAGCATTTTGTTGGTTATGTAAAATTATTACAAAAGACCAGCATAATGTTTTCACCCTTTATGCAATTAATCTCAATATCGCATGCATAGTATCTATGGTTGTGTTCCCACACTTTCCCAAACACAGAAGTACCTCCCATTTTGAAGTCACCGATGATCATAGAAGTCTCCTGGGTTCTGATCATGGTTCTCAATCACAGAGCCAGTTTTGTGATGTCCAAGAAGACCTGTATGGTAAGGGACCATGGGGTGCCTTTCCTACGGTGTTGGAAAAGAAGAGGAAGAAAAGTATGGTAGAGGAAGGATGGGGTTACTGGTGAGCTTAATAAATGTGAGTTAGATCAGAAAGAAGAAAGTTTTAGTGCTGCACTGGCAGACATAAACAGTGATTGGGTTCGATGAAAAGTGTTAGTTCAACAGGGACAGGGCATGAGGAGCATTACAAGAAGAGCAAGGTTGTTGATGTGGGAATGGAGGAAATAATTAGTTTGAAGGGCCCTTCCTACAGAATATCTTATTTCCCTGAGAAAGGCACACTTCCTCCAGTCATCATCCAGTCATCATCAAACAATCAGATTCTTGCCCATGATTGTTATTCTTATAGATGTGTTGATACCCATTACTCTACAGCCTAACACCCTTGACCCTTGTCATTGTCACTGTGCCCTACTCTTTTAACTCCTACGAATTGTATTTTCTATTCCAGAAAGGAATGGTTAAATTGATAGCAGAATGGACATCAAAAGTATATGAGGAACTTTGAGAGCAAAAAAATTTAATCTTCCCTCAGATATTTATTAAGTGCCAGCTTTGTTTTGGCATGTGTGCTGAACTATCAATATAATGATGAGCCAAACCAGCCATTATTTTCATATGATAGATCTATCTTCCTACTGTTGACCCCAGGCCTTGAACGTTTCTTTAAAGTTATGATATATGCTCCTGGGGAAAAGTGCATTTTTACAGGGAGGATTTATTCACTTTATGTTGGGGATTCAGAAAGGCCTCTTCAAGAAGAGTGAGAAGTGTGGGGAACATTTTGGTTATAGGGAACAGCATTGGTGGTATAAGAATCCAATGTATTTGAGGAATGAGGGGAAAGCCATTAAGAATGGGACGTAGAACCAAGAGATAAGCAGGGAAATGACAGTGTTGGCTTTGTAAGAATTCTGAAGTCTGTGCAATCTAGGAGTCATGAACAGTCATTGAAGACTTTTCAATAGGGTGTGCAATATCTTATGTGCATCACTAACAAGCAGTCAAACAAAAAATCACCTTTGGGTTATGAGAGAACCAGAGGGGTTTGCACAGATAGAGAGCAGGCAGGGTATCGGAGCAGTGAGTTGAGAGATCATGGTAGGTTAGGATCAGGATGATGGCAGTAGAAATGCATGTGAGACTCCATGAGTTATAGGGTATAGAATTAAAGTGCAGAGACATATATATGATCTCCCAGTTCTCTGGGTAGGGGCATTGTTTCAGGTATTGGAATAAGGATCATTGAAGACTTGGGGAGAAGAAAGAATGAGTTTGAGTTTAGAGATTTTGATAAAAAAAAGAAAGTGCTAGCCTACATGGAGCAAAAATCTTGGTTAGAAAGGAAATACAGACTAAAGATATAAGTCACATCATTGTTAGGGATAATTAATAAAGGAGAAGCATGGCATCAGAGATTTAGAAAATCAGAAAAGATATGACATTAAATTTATGAAAAAGATGTATTCTAAATAAGTACAAGATCACCCTTAATATTTGGAAGTAACAGATGTTGGTCTTTGAAGAGAGGGGCAAAAGTTTATTATAGATACCTTGTGAAATTGGAAAAAATCTGAATGAAAGAATTTGAGGAGGTTTTGCATGACCTAGTATTTCTATTGTATATCCCTTAGACTAATATCTTTGGAATACTCATTGATACTGGGTACTCATTCTCTCTTCTCTCACATACATACCTGTTTTGTGCTGCATGTAAGGATTGAAATAAGGAAATTAAATAGTCTGAACCAACCTAACTTCTAACTTTATGTTTAGCATCACGACTCTTCAAAAGCAATATAATATATATATGACAAAAGATCTTGGGAGTTCAAATCTGTGCCCTCTGGAACGCCATTTGAGATCCAAAATGGCATTTACTTATTTATACACTGATAGTCACGAGTAACAGAAATGGAACATCAAGAATCAGTAACTTGATAGTAAGACTTCAGTGCTGAAGCTCCCACACACCTGTGTTACAGGGCATAAAGAAATCAAGTAAATTCTAACATTAAAATGTCTTACCTATTGAGTCAATTTCATGTCAGAAAGTGTGATGCAGGGCACTGCAATTGGAAGAAATAGTCAGCAGTCTTACCCAGCTGTGAATCTTGCAAGAAGGACCAGCCATGTCAAATATCACAGACACTGTCCATTGGTCATTGTGCAATGAATAAGAGAGGGTAGAGTGCTCAGCCCCACATGGGACATCTATATTCCATTTCTCCCCTCAAGGCTTAAAGATTATCCATCAAAAAGGGGGGATGTAGAAAGACTGTAAAAGCCATAGGTTGTACTTGATTGGTTGGATTAAAAAAAAAAGAAGAAAAGCCATAGGTTACCAAAGACGATTGTGAAACAGTGTTCTCCACATATACCAGAGCCATTGCAGCCCTGAATTTAGAGTGATTGTGATTGTCTATGCCTAAAACCTGCAGAAGATCAAACCAGTCAAAATCCCAGCATGGATGGAGGAAGATCTCTGGGTTTTAGGAAAATGGAGTTTAAAATACTGGATGGAATAATGCTGAGAACCAGGAAATCTGGGTGTGCACTGGCTTGTGATTCAGTAAATGGGATGCCTGAGTTTTTGGTATCATGACTTACTTTTAGTAACTGACAAAAACACCTGGGTTAGTAGCAACTGAGATTCACTTTTAGGCAAGCACTGAATCTTGGGGAAGGGTCTCATCTAATTCTTCTGCAAATAACCAGAGTGGAAGTAGGGAAGATTTGTACATAGTTGAATTATGGAACTCTCCAAAGATGTCATCTTTGTTGTCTTAGAGACTAAAATGATTTCATTTGGCAAGGAATATCTTGAGTGAGTGTAAATTAACAGGGCTTGGACACAGGAGGTTTCTTTAGTGACTGAAGCTAGAAGTCTTCTGTTATTAATTGGTATGTGAGTATGTGATCTGCAGAATGACCCTATTCTGGCAAATGATTCTCATCACTATTAGCAAACTCTAAGTGACACACTAGTATACCCTTCACACCTTGAGAATTACATGTAATTTTTCAAAGCAAGAAAAGAAAGTAGCTATAAAAGTAGCTAAGACAGCTGGACCGTGGTGGCACACACCTTTAATCCCAGCACATGGTAGGCAGAAGCAGGTGAATCTCTGAGTTTGAGGCCAGCCCAGTCTATAAGAGTTTCACGATAGCTAGGACTATTACACAGAGAAACCGTGTCTCAAAAAAGAAAAAAAAGTAGCTAAGATATACATTTTAAAAAGTGGTTTATTTGCAGCTTGATAGATTGTGTTTTGGGATTTTCCTTGAATTTAAAGTGTGTGTGTGTGTGTGTGTGTGTGTGTGTGTGTGTGAATTTTCTTTGTCTAGTGCAATGACTGGTAAACAACATATCTTTGGATAAATGAATCCTCCAAATTCCTGAGTTTTTTTTCTATTTCATACTTTTTTTTTGAAAACCCAGCATCTGTGGTTACCACAAACTGGTGGGCTATAGAAAGAAGAATCTTTGGGTTCCAACAAACCTAAACCATCTAGTTAACATCTGGGTTGTGGTACAAATTTCAGTCATAGTTTGAGATAATTTGTATGGTTGAAGATAAGGGTAAGAATTTGAGACCTCAGTAGGTATAAAAACACCAGACATTTACTTGATCCTTCATGTTTTGCAAGAAGAAATCCAGGATGATGGGCCAGGAACAGTTAGACATAATTAAAAATAGCACAAGTCAGCTTATTAGAGTAAGATTGTCTATCAAATCTAGTATTTTAGACCTCATTCTAGCACTTTCATACTCATTTCTATGGGTCATATGAAAACGTTCTGAAATGTTATATGAAGCATTCTCTTTACACTAGATGAAGGTATAGAGAACTTAATTCACACACACTTTGGATGGGTATAGTCCTCTTTTTGTATCTATTCTTTTGTGTGCTGTCGTTAAACAGAACTGATCCCAATTCAGGCATGCACAAGTATCTATGTTAGAGATTATTTGACCTCATAAGGCCCTTCACCATACTACTAGGATGATAAATAATTGCTCTTATTGGCCTATCATTCCTTCAGTGTTTATGCTCATCCTGTGTTTCCTGCCTTCTCTCTCCATGTGCTGGTTAGATTTATATCAACTTGATATAAACTATTGCCATCTGAAAAGAGGAAACCCCCTTTGAGAGAATACCTCTATGAGATCAGGTCGAGGGTCAGCTTAGAGAGCATTTTTAAATTAGTGACTGCTCGGGGTCAGCCCAGCCCATAATGGGTAGTGCCATCATGGTCCTGGGATCTATAAGAGAGCAGGCTGAGCAAGCCATGTGGAACAAGCCAAGTAAACAGCACCCCTCCATGACTTCTACATCATAACCTGCCTCCAGGTTCCTGCTCTGTTTGATTTCCTGTCCTGATTTTCTTTGATTATGAACTGTGATATGGAAGTATAAACCAAATAAACTCTTTCCTTGTTAACTTGCTTTTCGGTCATGGTGTTTTGTCATAGCAATAGAAACTCTAAGTTACTCCCTGAATCAGAAATCTACCTTCTTCTGCTGTTTATTGGTTGTTTTTGTTTCCCCATTCAATCTTTGCCTAAATTTCTATTCTTTGTTGTTGTTTTTTTTAATTTGATAAATATATGCTACAAACCATATTAGTTATCGGGATGTAAAGATACATAAGACAGGATATTCTTCTCAGAAAATTTCCATTTCAATCTAGAAAGTCATGTATGTGTTTGTGTGTTTAGCTATCATCATCATCTAGATACCATGGTAAGCACAGGAATGGCACAAAGCAAATGGAAACCTCATTTGCTTAGTCATCTTGGGAGAATATTCATTATAGTGAGAACAAGGGGGTCAGAACAAGCTTTCCCAAGATGATACTGAGGCAAAACAAAGTGTACTAAATCAAGGTACATGAAGCACATTCCAAGCAGAAGAAACTCTGGGTCACCGAAGCTGCTGGGTAGATGACTGTGCCCCCAATAGTCCCTAGGAATGAAAGAAATAGGGCCACCCAGCAGCAGGTCCTGAAAGCCAGATCTTCTTTATGAAGTTTTCTCTGGCTGACTTAACCCAATGTGCTTTTCCCCCAGCAGAATGATGCGATCAGGGTATTGAGCCACTGATATCTCAGGCTGACCTAGCCCAATGTGATTTTCCCCCAGTAGAATGACACGATCAGGGAATTGAGCCACTGAAATCTTGGGAATGTTCATTAGCTATAAGAAGTAATATCAAAATGATAATGAGCCTCATCCCAGGAGAACCTTTGGGATTGATAGTGAATGGGAATAAAAGCAGAGTCTGAAAATATTTAAAAATAACTTATTCAGAGAACTTACTTTTTCTACTTATAACTCCATGGAGGTGGGGTCCTCTTGATAATTCACTTATTTCAGGCTACATTTATAGAAGCAATCTTCTAGAAGCTGAAGTGAGATTTAGAGCCCACATGAGAGAATTTTCTCTCTCTACGGGAAGGATACTGTATTGTACATACATTGTATTTCAGTCACCAGAAACTTACTAGAAAAGCCATTAGATTTGCAAGAAGACTGACTTTCATGCCATAAAAACTGCAAAGACGTTACTATTGCAGAAGTCAAAGGGGTTAAAAAATCTGATTCTAATATATTTGAAGGAAATGTGTAAGTGTTGAAATTGACCCCAAAAGACAAACCAATGTTTGAATTTAGAGGAAGTATTTCGCTTAATATAGAACTGTTTTCCATTTTGTTTTTGAAGTGGTCTTTAAAGGCATAAACTAGTTTGGAACAACTGTTTACTTTTGTCACTGGAAGTGCTTGCTTCAGTATGGATGAAGCTAAAAAGGATTTAGTCACCAACCATGGAGGGAAAGTCTACTCCATAGACATTCAGGGATTCCTGCAATCTACCCAAGAGGCTCTTCAAAGTAGATCTATTTTCACCATTACAATAAGATGTTGTCATTTTGACAGTGGGAGACATGCCCAATCTGCTGATATTGTGAAAATACAGTGTATTCTACAAAGTTTACATCTAAGAACCACACAATTGGGCTACAAAAAGATTGCAGGTACTTTCAATTAGTGATTCTTCTAGCTATAAGCTCTCTCACGAATAGTGCAGAAGAACTCTCAAGTTCTGGAGGACAAGAAAGCTCCAGTACACCTTCCCATGGCATACTTTGCCCAGATGTGAGTGGGTGATAGTATTGATGTTGTGGGCTGTTGAAGTTTAGTACCAGAGACTCAATAATATATATTTGGGAGATACTTATTTTTCTAACTTACTGGTGCTATAATTTGGATAGAGTTTGAATGTCCCTTACAAAGGGCCGAATGTTGGACACTTAGTACATTGTGGGAGGTTCTGGAACTTTCAAAAGGTGGGGTCTAATGGGAGGGCCTTAAGTCGTAGAGGGAGCTGCTCTCAGAAGGTATTAACAGAGCTCTTATGAAGCTATAGGGCGTGGAAAAACCCTGAGATTTTCAGTGAGTTTTAAGACCTAGCCCACATTCCTCTTTGACTTTTATTTGGCAATATGGCATCTCATTTCCAACCACAATCCCTCCTCTTGTCATGGGGCTCTCTGCAGATCCGTACTGTTCCTTTTGGACTGTGACTCCGTAAAGCTAATAACTAAAAACAACCATTCTTTATGAATGCAGCCTGAGTCAGGATTCTATCAGTGTCAGTGAAAGCAAGGATTAGTCTGAGAATTTCACCTTGTGACCATGAGTGGACTGTGTATATGTGTGCTGTATGTGTAGATGTGTGTATGAGAAAAGACATGACCTGAGGTGGCACTAAGTGAGCTCCATAGAGGAAGGGCAAGACTAGAATGGACACCATCGTACACATGCATCTGTGAAGAAGAACAGCATGTGGGTAGCCTGGGCAAAGGGAAAGTTCCTCTCTGCTCTCCCTGAACTGCACTTTCTGACCAAGACAGCTTTCTTTCTTCTAAAATGAGCAGGAATGGTTTGGGCACAAACGGGATCACAGAATACTTAGCAGTAGTTAAATGTGTCTGAATGCACAACAACCAAAAATTCATTTGAAATCAAAATGTAATGATGTTGAGGTGATTCTAGAAGCCTTGCTCATGTTGCCTTGCAAGACTTCTTATCAGTCTTGCTTCTGAACACTTATGTGTACTTTGTCTGCATATGTACCAACATACAGTTGCAAGAAACATTGCCTGAGCATGTTGACTTGGGTTTGAAATGGTTTTATGTTATAGACTATACTGTTTGACTATGTATACAGTGTTTTATACATAGTTTTCCTACTTGCCTTTCTCAATATGTATCAAGCAATTCTATCTTTGTATTCATTGTATTAGGATTTTTGATTATAAAGTGATTGTTTGAGGAGCTATGCATATCTGAGTGGCCTGGCCATGGTGACATCCAGGCCTGGCTGCTTGCCAAGAGCCATGTCTGGATCCTTGGTTTGCAGCCTGGGTCTGTGTTGAAGTCCATGGTCTATGTTGTCACCAAAGCGCACACGAATGCCAAGAGTCTGGCTCTAAACCTGTGGCCTTGTTGGTGTCTGAGAGCCATGCTGTCATTGGGGCTGTACTGATCTGGATGGCCTGAGCTGCCATAGGGACCTTGGTGACTTCTGAACCCAACTGCTGCCAAGGGCTCTGTCTGTGTCCATGGTCCTGCTGCAACTGGAGTCTCTGTTGATGTTTGTAGCCCATGTTACCACACAGGGTCACAAGAACCATGCATGATGAAATGTGAGGGCCAAGCTGAGCTGGCTCTGCCTTTCGCTGGTCCTAGGAAAGCTGTCTCTGCCTGTTGCCTGTCAATGTAGCAAGAGAGCTGGCCCTGACCCTCACAGGAAAGCTGGCCTTAATGACCTGGGCATGGGAGGCCTGACCCTCTGCACTCAGGAGAGATGGCCCCACCACCCACCAGGAGCTTGGTAGAGCTGACCCTCATGGCCTGAGTATAGGAGAGTTCTCTCTACCCCTCACCTAAGTGTGGGGGTGGGGGAGTAGCCCCAGCTACCCAGGCTGACCATCTCAACTACCACTCAGGCCCACATCTAGGGCCTTGGGTTGGCCCATCCTAATATCTACCCTATCTATGACCCACTGGAACATGTGAAGGATCTGGCCCTGCAGAATGATACCCTTTTGATCTCCATGGGTTGGAGCAACCACAGGATATCCAAGAGGAATTTTGAAGAGGGTCCAGTGATGATGGTGTACTAGAAAACAGAGGCCTTGAACAATAGCAATATCTCATTGGAATAAAGATTTGCAAGCAAAGCAGAGAGGACAAAAGGCTATAATATGTGATACAACATGGCTCCTAATGCCACTAAGAAGAATGAAGAAGAGTTGGAGAGTTGGAAAAGATGGAGGGGCAAAATGATCTTTTGTTTGTTTGTTTGTTTTGGTGGAGGATACTGCAAGGGTGAAAGGGAAATGAGTGGAATTGGGGTATATGATGCAAAACCCCAAAGGAATCAATAAAGAAATTATGTTAAAAACCAGAAACAAAAGAATGATTGAATTGCTGACTTCAGTTTCTTAAAAACACATAAAATGAATTTTGACCTTTGATCAGGGAAGAATTTCTGGCAAAATTTGAAATGGCTCTGATGCACACTTTTGCCGTTTTGCACCAAGCATTCGTGTGAAGTGGTATTTTCTGCAATGAAGTTTATAAATTGCCAGTCAGCTCTGAAAAACGCATAAATTGCCGCACATCCGACTGCACAAATGCTCATACAGCATTTCATTTCTTATATAAAACAAAACAAGCACATCCATCTCACTACATGGAAATGCACTTTCATGTTTAGTAAAGTGGTAAATGTGTATATAGATATCAAGGTGTTTTAAAATGTCTTCATGATTTATTATCACCAAATTGATTTTGTATCTTTTTTACATATCTGTACACTCAGACTCACAAAAAAAATTTCTTGGGCATAATGGAATTAGAGGTAAAAGTTTAAGAAGCCCCTTTACATATAATATAGTATATGAAGGATTTTACATTTAGTAATTCCCAATAATCCCTGGTTTAGGAAGTGACTGTGACATTGCCAGATAGTCATTTGCCTAGAAGGCATTGTTTTAAAGACGTAGGGGAACTTGTATAGCTTGATGTGTTTCATAGTGTGATTGAGTGTTTCATAGTCATGCGCACGCACGCGCGCGCACACACACATACACACACACAACACACATACACAGGCATTTAGGTAAGTCCTCTGCCAAGATGTGTGAACAATAGCATTTTGTTCAAGAAACAGCATCAAAGCAGCATATATAGTTATGTAGCTATGTTGTAGCTAGTTGAGCTTTTTTCTTTCTCATGTGGTTTAAGGTATAAAATGAATGTGGGCTAATAAATAGCAGATAGCTTTCATGTATTTTTTTCAATGAAGAGATAATGAGAACTAGAAAACTATATCTAAGTTTATCCACTCATAGTCTTTGCCTTGTCAGTATTTACAGGCTTAATGTTCTTATATTATTTTGGTATCTCATGTCAGTAAAATGGATATTATCTTTTTTAAAGGACATTTTATAATATGGCTTCAGAAGACATTATGATGATAGTTGTGAGACTGATTCTTTACACAATTGAGTAATAAATGATTTTTGAGACTTATTTTTAAATATGTGTAAGTGTGTATATAAGCATGTATGTGTGTGCGTGCATGCATGCACATGTGAATGCAAAGGCCTACAGAGGCTAAAATGTAAGATGACCCTGGAGTTGGAGTTACAAGCAGCTATATGGAAGATACAGTATGAGCTCATTGGACACATCTTTGTGAGGTGTAAAATTATGTCTGGTTAGAAATAAAACTGATACCAATAATCTGTAAGAAGAAATAAGTGTGCATTCATGGAATTTCTAAGCCCTTCACTTGTATTAAAAATGAAGATGATTCTCTCTGAGCATGAGGAAACAGAATGACAAATCTGTAGTTTACAATTATAAGAAGAAGGAGACAAAAGCAAAATATGGTTGGAGCTATTTTTCTACCAAAAAATCATGTTCAACAAAAGCATGAAAACCTGTCATTTTTGTTCCATGTTTTAATAGCTTAATTACACTTTCTTTTCTCCAAGTACAACAAAAGCAATACACAGTCCATGCAATAGTTAGGTATTTTTTAAGACATTTAAGATCAAATTACTTCCAAATTTAACTTGTTTGAGATCTGAATGAGAACTATTAAGTTAAAACAAAATTATGGCTTTCTAGAAAGTAATATAAATAGACAAATTAATGAAAAATACTATTTTATGCTTTAATAATATCTTTCAGATCACTAACAGTCAATAGCATTATGTGGGGAATTTAGGCATGATCTGGATTTTATTATGCATATCTACACTTTAAATGCCTCACAAATTGTCAAGTTTTAATACAAACAGATGCTAAGAAATTAAAATATAGAGAATTTTTACTGTATTGCAATCATCATTATCTAAAGGAAACCCTTGATGAGATTTTAAAAAAAGACACTTGGCTTTGTTTTTCCAGAGAGCACAGTCGGATGAACTGGAAAAAATTGAAAAGCACAGTCGATCCTCCAAGGACAAGGAAAATGCCAAGTCTCTTGACAAACCTGAACAGTAAGTGTGTCCAGGGACCTGGGAGGGCAATGATGGGCTTCTCAGTAATGGGAAGTGATGGTTCCTGAGTGCATGTTTGTTATAAAGGAAACACCACTGTTAGGGCGGCTTAAGCTTTCCTTCCCTCCTTGCCTTTATCTTCCCAGGTTCCTGTATGAGCTGTCTCTAATCCCCAACTTCTCAGAGCGAGTCTTCTGCATCCTGTTCCAGTCAACGTTTTCAGAGAGCATTTGTTCAATTCGTCGTAAACTGGAATTGCTACAGAAATTGTGTGAGGTGGGTTCTGGACAAGAGAACTGAACACAAATTTTGATATTTAATGGTGTTCAGTCATGTTCTTATTTATTTTTGTGATTTTTGTTTACTTGAAGTGTTTGTAAGTGTGAGGGATAGCAATCCCACGTGAGGGAATATTTGGGGATATTCATAATAAAGTATGTGTTTAGACACATTCACAGGGCACTGGAACCACGCTGAGATCCTGGCCATTTTGTATCAGCCTCCTGGGATCTCAGATACCAATGTATTTTTTTTACAAAACCAAAGTCCCATTTTCCATATCCTCTCAGATATCACACTTCCAAATGGAAGATGTTTGCAGGCATGCTTTTTATTTCTTTTGGGGTTGTTTCTTTGAAATGGCCCCTCAGTAAAGTGCTAATATTTATTGTATCCAAATGATATTTTGGAATAGTCATTTGACTCTTCAAATGCAACAAATAAATTTTGGACTGGGGTGGGGGACCAAAATTAGCCTTTAAAGCAGTTTATCAAAATCAGCAAAAGTGTTTGTTCTTATTGGGGTAAATCATCTCCCAGAACAGAAAGATATTACCAGGAATACCTTCAGAAAAAGTGGCACAAAAACCTGAAGACAGACAGGGTTCTGGGAGTGGAGAATATGAACTTATGGGTAGCAAACCTAACTCTGGAATTCAATTTTTATAACTGCTTTTTGGGATTCTACTGTTTGTGACAGAAATCTGTGTTGAGCCAGACATTGAGACAGTTAAGGATGATAGACGTGATGTTGTTTTTTAGAAATTCTCATTGTATGTGAACTCGAATGGCATCTCTTGGCTTCTACACTCATGCTTGTTGGTGGCACACTGTTGTAAAGCTATCTTTGAGATACTGTTTTTAAAGTATACAAAATAATCTGGAAGGGAATGGTTTGACTGTCACTCAAAACTATGAGTAGAATATAATTAGCTTGATATTAATTTTAGATTATTCAAATAAAATGACATATAAGAGAAAAATCTTTGTCATCCTGTCTTACAGACATTAAAAAATGGACCAGGGGTCATGCAAGTCCTGGGTTTGGTTCTAGCCTTTGGGAACTACATGAATGCTGGAAACAAGACCCGAGGACAGGCAGATGGTTTTGGACTAGACATTCTGCCAAAGCTAAAGGATGTCAAAAGCAGCGTAAGTATTTTGTGTTAATGGTTACACCAAATTGAGGACATTATATTTTTAAATAGGTTTGGATTTAAACAAGATCCCTTTCTGTTCTGATGTCAAAAGTTTTATACACACATGTATGCACACATGCACACAACACATGAACATATATTTATGCAACTTTTGAAGTAGTAACTTATATAGTCCAGAATAACCTCAAACTTGCTATGTTAGTAAGGATGACCTTGAACTTTGCATCCTTAGGTGTGAGCCTCTATTTCTGGCAAAAGTTCTGTTATATTCTGCACTAGGTAAAAGTTGATCATCTGGGTATCTGTAGTTTAAAGGAAATGATAATTTTCCTACCAGAATTGTGAATCCTCTGTGTAATGAGTAATTATATAATATAATTTTTTAACTAAAACTAAGTATTTCTTCCTTTATCAAGCCTGCTAAGTTTGTTTTTGGGGTGTTTGGTTTGAAGCTGAGAACTAATCATTTTCAGTGAATTTGAGACTCTGTCTGTTGTCTTTTCTTCTCTAGGCAGTATAGAAAATAAAACAAGCATGAATGAAAGTAGTTCATAAATGAAGTTAAAAGATGCTCCCACTTTCCTGTACACTTTTCCTTCTACTGGCACATATGACAGTGTCTAAGTCTGATTGTAGACCTAGGTTTGGTTTTTGTGGGATTTTTTGTTTGTTTTTTTGGTTTTCTTTCTATTGTTGTTATTGTTTTTTATTTTATTTTATTTTGTCTTGTTTTTTTGCTATAGGGTTTCTCTGTGCAGTCCTGGCTGTCCTGGAACTAGCTCTGTAGTTCCAGCTGGCCTCAAGAGTTCCACCTGCTTCTCCCTTCCAAATGCTGGGATTAAACACAAGCCTCACTACCACCTGGCTGACCTAGTTATTTTTAACCCTACTTCTCTGTGATGGTTTCGCTGCTGTTGTTTAGAATGAATACTGAGGAGAATGTTGGGGTGGAAATGGAAGGGTAAGGTCAGGCATAGCAATCACAGATGAAAGTCCGAGATGGTAAACTTAGAAAGTAAGAGTTGTGCTTACCTCCATGAGAATTGCTACAGAAAGAACACCAGGGTGGGAAGAAATATTAGAGGACTTTTAAGTACTGAGTTTGAATAAGTGATTGTGGAAGTGAAATTGTCATCTGGAGAGAATGCAGTCATCATCCTCCTGAGAAAGAAGCAGCATTCAGTCATTGCCCTCATGAGTTATTGCAAGCAATCTTCATCTTTATGAGAGAGATTCAGCATGCAGTCATTGTTTTCATAGGAGAGATGCAACATGAGGCCATTGCCCTCATAAGCAAGGTGCTGCATGCACTCATCATCCTCGTGAGAGAGGTGCATCATGCAGTCATCCTCCTGAGAGACATGCAGCATACAGTCATCATTCTTATGAGAGAGATGCAGCATGCAGTCATTGTCCTCATGAGAGACATGCAGCATGCAGTCATTGTCCTCCTGAGAGAGATGCAGCATGCAGTCATTGTCCTCCTGAGAGAGATGCAGCATGCAGTTATCGTCCTCATGAGAGAGATGCAGCATGCAGTCATTGTCCTCCTGAGAGACATGCAGCATGCAGTCATTGTCCTCCTGAGAGACATGCAGCATGCAGTATCATCCTTGTTAAAGAGATGCAGCATGCAGTCATTGTCCTTATGAGAGAGTTGCTTCTTCTGGGGTCTAATCAGTCAGGACTCTTGAATATTGTTTCTCCACATATGCACAAATCATTCAGCATCATTTTTCTCAGGAACTGCTATGCCAGACACTGCACTTCTGAAACTGAATAAAAATCTTTTTGTTAGTCCAGGTTGGGGTTATTTGTTTGTTGTTTGTTTGGTTTTGAGTCAAGGTCTCAGTAGCATAGACTGACCTCAAACTCCAGGCAGTCCCACCTCAGCTTCTAGGATTACAGTCTCAGCTAGCTTTCTCTTGTACACGCACATCAGTTAATTTTTATGTCTTTCATGTGTGCTCAAATAAACATGTGTATTCAAGTGCTATTGTATTTATATTATAAACATTTCATAGAAGCAAACTTCTGATTTATAGACATAATAAATCATATGTGCTAAAAAACAGATCTATTTTCCAAATGGATGTTTGTTGAAACAACTTTTGCAAATAGCATTTGAGTATAAAAAGGGCAACATAATGTTAAGCTTATAAAAATTGATCTAAAATATATTCTGATAAACCAAAATTGTTTAAGATTACTTATGAAGATGGATTGTGTTTTCTATCTTGCTTCATATCTCTTCCTCCCTCTATTAAGTTGTATTTTTTAGTTTAAATAATCACAAAATAACTTAAAATTAAAAATACTGGGACAAGAAGCAAAATATTTAATTATTAGACTTCCATTGTTCTCTCATAATATCTATGCAAGATATTTTGAATTGGAATTTTCTTTAGGATGCTAATGTAAATGTATTTACTCCTCACTAATATTTATAGAATAGATACTACCGTTTCAGATCAACCAGAATGTCCTTTCATTGGCAAGCCTTTAAAAGATATTTTACTGACTCATGTGCTTCTGTTTCATAAAATGACAATGTAGGACTAAGAATTGACCTCAAGTTGTCTGAGCCACAAGCAAATCCTACTGATGGGGAAATCTTCAATGGCCATATTACAATACCCCATGAAACTGGATTACTGGGTGGCATTATTCTTTTCATAAATACAGGATAACTCATGCCTAGATCTAGTAACTGAAGCCCTGAGGACAGTTAAGTTTAACAAGATTTATTTGCACAAGAGAAAGTTCTAACGGCAGGTAATATTACAGACCAAAGACGATTCAAAATGCTCTGTTCCCATCCAAATGAGTGCAGGTCATATTTACGACCAGATGAGAGAGAGAGAGAGAGAGAGAGAGAGAGAGAGAGAGAGAGAGAGCCCAAACCAAAGCAGTTGACATTTGTCTTCAACGGACATGATTTGGAAGTTTTTACCCTTCAGTTGGTTTAGAAGTCTCTCTGTTGCGATTAGCCAAGTCTCAGTGGCTTGGTTATCAGTGTGTACTTTTAGAGTAGTGTGAAACTGGGTTGCAATTCACTGTGTAAGGAGGCCGTTATGGACCAACTTTATCACCAATGTGTAGAGACCAAATTAGGTCAAATCTCTTGTAATTTAACAGAAAGAACATTTCAGAGAATTTATATTGTGCAATAGGTTTTCTCAAACTTAAGTTATCTGTTGATTAATTGGAGTATGACAAAAAATCTAATTAAAAATTAATACATCTAGATGTGTCAGGAAGGGAGCAAAATATTGTTTTTTGGAAGCTTTAAATATTATTGGATATAAAATAATTTTACATTTCAAATGATATGTACATTATCTTGACAGCATAAGTGTTAATTCCTCAATCTCAGTAGTTAATATAACAAATTGTAATCTGCATTACATTAGAGAAGTTTCCACTTACCTAAAATACTTCTCCATTTCTCTGGTCTAAGTACTAAAGAATTTCTGTCAGATCCAAAATTTATTTATTATGGCAACACCGACTAGATCCTTTATATGGGATTACAAGCAATTATCTAAATATGATGATATTTGAAAACCTAAGTGCTGGGGTAGAGAGATTACTCTTCAACTAAGACCTCATGCTGTTCCTTAGAGGAGTCAAGTTCTGTTCCCAGCATTTACAGGGAGGCTCACAACCACCTGTAACTCCTGTTCCTGGGAATCCAGTGTCCTTTTCTAGTTTCCACAGGCACCAGACACACACATTGTGCACACACATACATGCAGGCAAAACACATATGCAACATTTAAAAGAACAAAAGTACTAATCAAATTCAAAATAAATGCATTAAATAAAACATAAACATTGAGTTAAATTTCTGATGGAGGGAAATAAAAACAGCAAACTATTTATGTTTGAGCTTCTCTCTTAAACAGGGAAGCTTCCTCTTGGCACTTACACTAGAAGAAACAAATCTGCCATCCAGCCCTTTAGATACAATGATCAAGGCCTTGTAGAATATAAAACCACTCAGAATATTCCCAAGTTTGTATGTGTACTCCCTGTAATTTACTTTACTCTGTAAACTTAATAATACTTGATAATTGTTAAGGGTGTGTTACTTACTTTGATCTTTCTGCCTAGGACAACAGCAGAAGCCTTTTGTCGTATATTGTCTCATATTATCTTCGAAATTTTGATGAGGTAAGACCAACTTTGCATACAGCTCTATTTTGATTTTCTTTTCCTTGTGTGTGTGTGTGTGTGTGTGTGTGTGTGTGTGTGTGTACGGTGCACGATATGAGTGTGATGGTGTGTTTGTGCAAACTTGCAGATGCAGAGGCCGGAGCAAGACTTGGGGCCCCTCCCTCTATGCTCTCTATCTTGTTTCCTCAATGCAGTCCCTCACTAGCCAGGAAGCTTGTCATTTCAGGTAGGCAGATCAGCTGGCTAGTCCAAGGTCTCAGATCATCTTATTTCTGCCACCTCCCTGACAATGCTAAGGTTACAGGCTCATGTAGCCATGATTGGCTCTTTCCCATGGGTGCCATGGATTTGAACTCAGGTCCTAGAGGACGCCAGAGTAAGCACTCTGGCTCCTTGAGCCATCCCAATGGCACATGCCTTGTCTCTGTAGGATGATTCTGTTGTGTTTTTCCAGTTGTTTTGTTGGGATTGCTGCCGTTCCTGTTGTCTCTTTCTCAAACTGATTTGTTTTTAAATCATGTTTGCTAATTAGGATGCTGGCAAGGAACAGTGTGTCTTCCCTCTGGCAGAGCCCCAGGAGCTGTTCCAGGCCTCACAGATGAAATTTGAAGACTTCCAGAAAGATCTCAGAAAACTTAAGAAAGACCTGAAAGGTAACATATGACCCTGAACTTACATTTTTTTAAATATATAATCATAAGATAGATAATAAACTTTTAAGGATTTTTAAAATAAGTTAGGCAGAAACTGCACTTAGTGTTTTTTTATCTCTTTATGTACAGCAAAAAAACAGTACGCCCATATTTTTGTTTTTGGACGCTTCAGAAAGTTGGGCATTGGAAATTCAGTTATCCAATCATATCTGCAATTTGAGTCACAGTTCATTCTACTGGGAACAAGTTCACATTTTGTTTTTATTTTGTAGCCAAGAACCTTTGGATAGCCTCCATAACATGGTTGGACACAAATCCTGTCATTGTTAAAAGATTAATAGTTCCGGCCTGTTCTCCTTTGATATTCTTGCCCAAAATTCTGTGACTCGTGAACACTTGTGAAAACAAAGCGTGTTCTGTGCACACAAGGTTAAATGACACATGTGTTTACTGTTGTATGGTGAGCAACAAAGCCTAACATCATGTAGCTTTGATTAGTGATTATCTGAAATTCCTCAAATTTCTTTAATCAGTAACATTTACATGCAAGAAAATAGTCTTCCAAAATTTACTTTTTCTCTCCTTTTTGTGCCATTTATTGTTGTTATAGTATTGGGGATCTATTTCCACCTCTTTTTGAGTTATATTAAGTTTAGACAAAGAGAAAATAAGGTGACATGGAATTCTCATTTGATATTGTATTACCAAATGATATAAAGATTTAGTCACTTCTGCACAGAATTAAAAAAAAAGATCTGCTTTTAAGAGACCCAGTCTCAAAATAGGAAATGCATTTACCTGACGTGGTCCTGAACTGTTACCGGATTTATGGTTGTTATGTTCTGGACACAGGTAAATTTAAATAGATTTCAACAAATATCACAATTTTTAAAGTTCTTATATATTCACACGGTACACATTAGGTGTTATTGAGATGCGGTTAGTTTCCCAAAACACAGTAACTGCTGTTAGAAGAGCTGCGGTTCTGTCCCTTATCTGTGTTCCATTCCAATGATATGTGTAGGTACCTATTGATTAAGTATAAGAATGATAGCTTTGCCTTATCTGAGTTTAACAATTATGTGAGAACTGTTTTGTTCTTGTGGGAAGTTATGACAACATATATTTAAGTTGTTGAGAGGGAGATATGATGAGGGGTTCTGGGAAGAGTTGCAAGTGGGGGATGGTGACGGTTGGATATATTCAAGATATACTGCATACATGTACAAAGTTTCCAATAAATACTTTTTTAGAAGATGGTTGAAAACTAATTAATTCTTAGAGCATTACAAAAGAATTCCTGTTATAGAGTTTGTGACAATTCAAAAATTATGTCTTTATTTAGTTAGACTTTACATACACAGTGTTATGGTGCCAGGGGCATTTCTGGAGAGGTTGGGAAACCTTCATATATCCATCAGCACTCCATTCTTGAAAATTAGGATTTCATCATTTACAGATGATTGATAAGGGGAATGACGTTATTAGTAAATATGAAGTTACACAAACAAGCACATAGTCACTTGCCTGTGAGCACTCAGATACAAACATATACAAACATTCATATACACACAAACGTACATACACGCACACAGATGTACAGTTCCCACATACATATACCGTCACATACACAGAAATGTTCACATATGTACTTCACACATAACTGAAAACATATGATACATGAACATACAGATCCTCTTTAGAACCCATCGGTATTAAATGTATATGAAGCCATGAAAATATGAGATTCTCAGAAGTCTCGGAGCCCAAGAGGACAAATGTTTCATAATGGACTGAATGATGGATGAGTAGTTGGTGCCTCCACTATGTCTCTTGAGTGGTTGTTTTCTAGAGCAATGTATTAGCTATAGAATACTATATATTGGAGGATCATCTTAGCAATACGTAAAAACCACAGGAGGTTAAACAAGAGTTAGCAGCCATGAAGGCTTGTGGTTCACAGAGAGGAAAGAGGAATGTATTCAAAGACTGGTACCATTGGTCAGCAAGTGTAACATTTTCCTAGCAACTCCCTTCTTTGTCTGTGGGCTGTATCAATTCAGTGTCATAGAATGGGAAGTGTGTGAGCTTCCCAAGAACTCCTTAGTTCATGGCAGACAGAAGCACAGAACGGAAGATGATTCTGGAGACAAGGTACACACTCCATAACCCACTTCCTTCAAAGACTTTCAACTTGTCAGTAGCCCATTCAGCCATGAGCTCATCAGTACCTGAAAACACTGTTGAGGGCAATGCCCTCAAGACACTGCTGGCTGGAAACCAAGCCTCCCATACATGCATCTCTGGGGGGCCATGCCATATCCAAACCATAACATGGGTGTTCATGAGCAAATAAATACAGAAACTGCAGCATTGAGTTTAGTTGAGAGAGGAATTCGCAGTATTGTATAGCGGAGGGATGCGCAGTAGTTCTTTGGTTTATTTTACCACAGAGCACCTATTGTTTTCCCCACAGAATGTGTGGTGGGTGGGTTCTGTGGCTGGTGGAGCATATCTAACACATTCTGAGAAATGCAGGCTTGGTCCTGGGTCAGGGGCCCAAGCATGACGTGTCTCTGAGATCACAAGGAAACACTTTCACTGCTTGTTGTTGTTGCTGCTGTTTGCAAAAATCAGTTTAGCTTGAAGTGATGTCAAATTCTGAGAATTAAGAAAATAGCTTTTACTTTTCAAAATCTGATTGCTTTCATAGTGGAGATTATTTGGGCACAAGGAAGGAAATTTTATGAATCAAAATTTAGTTCCAACTTTTGAGAAACAAAGGACCGTTAGAAATATAGGTTTTTGTATCAGCGATGCATGAAGTTACTTCTTTCTATTAGGCGTGGTTTGGGTATGCATAGACATATATTCATATAATTAAATTGAGGTCAAATTGGAGGTTATTTTACATGAAGTTATAGTACTTAAAAATAGTATCTACCTTGATCTGTGTAGTCCTTTAAAACTATTGTTTAATTTGTTTTACATTTAGATTTATTTATTTTTTATTTTATGTGGGTGGATGTTTTGCCCGAATGTGTGTCTGTGTACCACATAAATGCCCAGTGCTCATGGAAAGCAGAGGAGGGTATCAGATCCTCTGGAGCTGGAGTTACATGGGGTGGTGAGTTACCATGTGAGTGCTGGGAATCAAGCCTGGGTCCTCTGGAAAATCAGCCCATGTACTTCACTGCTGCTTCATTGCCCCAACCACTAAAATGATTTATTTTTCATAATCAAATTTGGGGATCGCTTTAAGAAGTTTCAAACAGCCTGTCTGCACATTTTTAGAGGCAGTTGTTTTAATCAGATATAAAAAATGGTTAAGCACATAAACAAGCCATTATAATACTCTGTGGTAAATATTCAGAAGCGTTTGCTATTCATGAGATAAAATTGAATTAATAGTATGATTATTTGTTAATGACAAATGTGCCATCTCCACAAAGTCGCTCCTTTACCATCTGGCCCTCTTGTTTCTGCGTACTATCTTCATTTTTATTTCTGAGGAAACTGAGGGACAATGTGTTAGGGCTTGGACATTTTAGGGAAACACCCGATCCTCATCTTAGCACTCCTGTGAAGACATCCATTGAGTTGGGTCTTTCTTTTTACCTGAAGATTCTCATGTCTGCCCCTCCTAATGATAATCAGGCTTCCTAGCTCAGTGAAATGCCTTTGTTCAGCAATTTTGATTTCTTCTGGATGTCTGTAGCTTCTTTTTGATACAGTTGCTCCAAATGATGCCTTGTGACCCAGTGTCTTTGCCAGGTAATGCAATCTATGGTAAAACTATGTCAAAATCTCCATAAGCCTCTGAGCCAGCGACCTGGCTCACAGATAGATTCTGCTGGACATGAACAAACATTACTGATATCACAACAGAGCAACGAAGTCCCATGAGTGCCTTTCAAAAAGACAGCAGCTAAACCAAATCTGGCATTTTCTTACAAAGAACATTCTACTGACTAAAGAAGCTTACTGAATTTTGTTATATTACTAACACATAAGCCATTTATCAATCTTAAGAAAATCCAAGGCATAAGAAAAATAAAAACAAGCCCACATATTTGAGCTTGTAAATTCAACTATATAAGCAACAATTAATTCTTTAGGGCAAGGAGGCAGAGGAGGGGAATAAGCAACAGAATTCACTGAGTCTAAGGAAATGGGTCATTAAGGAATACATTGGCCTCTTTCAAAATATTGGTTATGTTCTATTTCTTCAGTTGTAAATTGAATATATGGATATTCATTTAATTATTCTCAATATTTTATGTACATGTTATATGTGTTCCTTTATGTGTATGACGGGGTTAATAATCTTATTTGAGAAGAAAGGAAACTGGGCAACCATCCAGGAATGTTTGATTTAGAGTTGAAACTGAGTAATCTGGGCTCCACTATTTTAAACTGTGTGACTGTTCAGTCTTTTCTGTTCTTTATGAAGAAATTATATAACTTGCCAAATTCAAAAGTAAACATAGCTAAGGAACATAAGAAATTTAATTAAAAGAATAAACTATATTAAAGAAGAATATAATACTCTTCTTGGAGGTAAAAGATTAATATGAAAGAGAAGCACTTTTTTGGTTAAACAGTTCAAACTTATATTATTTAGAAGGAAATAGTAAAAATAAAATTAACTGCTAATGTCAGAAAGCTGTTGGCGTTTTACAGAAACATAACCCATTATTTTGGTTATTGCTTTTACTATTTCAGAATAAACTAAGGAAAACCAAAACCATGCTACTTTAATAGAAGTAATTTAATATAGAGAAGTTAACACATATTGAAAGGTCAAAACAGTACCAAAAATGACCAAGTAATATAGGAAGCTGCCATCATCCATGCAACTCAGGAAATAGGAGACCTAAGCCTCAGAGAGAGGATACTTCTGCTGCAAATGCAGCAGAAGGGCTTGGGGGAGCAGATCCTGGGGAGATGGGAATGGAGGCATCAGGACAATATCACCTCATAGATGAGACTGAGATTCTGAGAGCTGAGTTTGAGAATCTGGCTGACAGTCTCTGCCTGGCTACACTGTTACAAGGAGTGGGGGCCCCTTGTTCCATCCAGGCTGCCCAGCTAGCTTACACCCGAAATAATCACACAGAAACTGTATTCATTTAAACACTGCCTGGCCCATTAGCTCTAACTTCTTATTGGCTAACTCTTATGTCTTGATTTAATCCATTTCTATTAATTTTGTGTATTGCCACATGACTGTGGCTTGCTGGCAAGATTCTAACCAGCGTCTGTCTCAGGCAGGAGCTCCATGGTGTCTCTCTCTGACTCTGCTTTCTTCCTCCCAGAATTCAGTTCTNGCCTGGCCCATTAGCTCTAACTTCTTATTGGCTAACTCTTATGTCTTGATTTAATCCATTTCTATTAATTTTGTGTATTGCCACATGACTGTGGCTTGCTGGCAAGATTCTAACCAGCGTCTGTCTCAGGCAGGAGCTCCATGGTGTCTCTCTCTGACTCTGCTTTCTTCCTCCCAGAATTCAGTTCTTTCTGTCTTCTCCATGCCTACCTAAGTTCTGCCCTATCAAAAGGCCAAGGCAGTTTCTTTATTCAACCAATTAAACAACACATAAACAGAAGGACACTTTGGAGGGATGCGGTGATGCTGGGTGGAAGGTCTGGAAACACACTAGACACTGGGATCACCAATGTCTGACTGTGAAGAAGAGCAGCCTAAGGGAGGCTAGCTCCTTCAGCACTCTCCATGCTCCTCAATCCTACCTTTCCCCCTTTCACCATGGAAACTTATCAACAAGACTTGCGAAGAGGAAAGCTATATTGCAGAATCTAACACCATTGTCCAAGAGTCAGATATAGAATGGTAGTTTGGAAGCCGGCTAATAAACCGACAAACACAAAACCAATATTTTTTTCTTTATAACTGCCATTCATTTAATTGCTTGTTTTTGTTTTTTTTTTATTCTAACATGATCCTACCTTGCCTTCAAGTTCAGAGTAAGTGAAGGGATATATAACTTTTGGAGACAGATCAGTCACAGTGTGTATGTGTATGCGTGCATGTGTGCGTGTGTGTGTGTATGTGTGTGTGTTGTCTGTCTGTCTGTCTGTCTATCTGTGGGCATGGACCTGCATGTGGTATATGTGTAGACCAGAGAACAACTTGCAGAAACTGATTTTCTCCTTCCACCATGTCTATTTGGGGAATTGAACTTTGGTCATTGGATTTGGTGCCAAGCACCTTTACCCATCTTTAATACAGACAGACTTTCCATTATGTTGTCTTCCTACCTTGAAAGCCATATAAACAGCCTCACCAATGGGGTTGTCTTTTACTAAAATACTGAGAAGGAACTAATCAAGGCATAAATTATGGGAGATGCAGAACAGTGCCCAGGAAAACAAAAAGGTGTCTGCAGTTAGTCAGTCCTCACATCTGGTTTGGTTCTGATGACAGATGGCATGTTGTCAACTTGATGGTCCTTGTACTTCTTTAGCCCTTCTCAGCCATTTGCCACTCAACTATGCTGAATGTATCCCTGGTGTCACATAGTGTACAACTTGGAACATTCAAAGATGGGGACCTGAGTTTGATCCCCAGAACCCATACGTGCACAGAATCCCAGCTCTGGGGCATCAGGTGATCTCTGAGACTCCTCAGCTACACAGCCTAGCCAAATGGATGAGTTACAGTTGGGGTGAGAGACCAGGTCTCTAAAAATAAGATGGATGGCTGCTGAGGAACACTTAAGGTTGCTCTATGGCTTGACACCTATGTGCACACACTATGTGCAAACCCACCTGTGTGCACATTATACACATATTTATAAATGCACACACACCAAGCAATCTTGTGTATTTGTGTTATACATAGTTTATGGCTTCTGTTCATTCCACAATTTACCAAGAACATCTAAAATACTTCTGCTTTTTCCAAAAGTTGGAAGTTCACAAAAGTTAGTGTCACATATAATCAGTGCAAGAAAAGTAGAATTTCAGCACACATTAAAGCAGTGCCAAAATCACAGGACACCTCCAATACATTACCTTGTGCTGAGAAACTCTTGGGCAAAACAGTTGCTGTTTCCATGCTGCAGATGAGGGAAATCGGATTTGCAAGGCTTAGGAATGTGTCCAAGTATCCTCGTGAGAAATAAAGGGTAGTGAAAATCCAGAACCTGTCTTCCCAGATACTGTGGCAAGCTGTTTCATCATTGGCTGTTATAAAATGCCTCCAATTTATTTGTCTGAGTTCAGAGACCATTAAAAGAAGCCGAGAGATACCAGCTACAAATCCAGAAATGGCATTCAATCATTTTTCATATAGTTTTCTTCATACCAGACATGAATACATTAGAAATAAATACCAGTGCACTAGTAAAATGCTTTAAACTCATAAAAATCTTCCAAGTTAATTAAATTTCCTATTAACTTTTGAGATGTTTAATAGACTTTGAACTTCCCCCAAATTAAAAGCTGTAAGTGCCCTACCAAGTCCTTGACTTCATTCCATTTCTTTCTGTATCTTCTGTTCCCTTCAAACGAGGAAGCGGGTGGGTACCTTTTTCAGCATTTCAAAAGCATGTGAATTTCAGATACCTGGACTTTTTTTTCCTTCTTCTTGTCTCCTTCTACTCAACGTATATTTCCCCCCATTCTTTTCTGTGTTTCTTTCTATAATTCTGCTTTCAATTTATCTTCTGAACTTGAGAAATTCAAACATGTGGACAATAGTTTCAAACCCCAACACTTTGCTTTAAATGGATCTTTTGTTAACTCTCTGTTCATGGTCTGAACTGGAAAGCACCTTTCTCTGGAGGTGGTCTCTCTTGCATTTTGATGTGTAAAATCATTGACAAAATATTTCTGTATATAAAAGTTTTGCTTCTGGGAGAAAATATGCTTTAGTATGAAGTATTTGCTTTGCTAATTTTGTACGACAATGGAACCCACTAGTGAGACAGCATTCCTAAATCACAGTCATTGTGGTATCTAATTTAGTGGCTGGACATCATTGGACTTCCCTTTGTGGGGCACTTTGTCAGACTCCTTGACGTGGATGAATGTCTGCTGCGGGAGGGAATTTTTCCAGTTTCATCATTGTTGTGCAGCATGGCTGGGTGATGGTAAGAACTGAAAGGGAATAGTACTACTCCAAAGAAGTTCAGTGAACTGCTGAGGTCTTTAGGAAAACCACAAATACAACAGATTGCACTATAAATCAGCACTTAAGGAAGTAAATGAAGCTAGGCACCTGGCCAGTAGTCTTAAGATCCAGAATAGCCTGGCATAATGGCACATGCCTTTAGCACTGAGAATGCACAGATAGGCAGTTTGAGGCCAGCCTGGTCAATAACACTGAGTTTCTGGTCAGCAGGACTACATAGTGAGACCCTGTCTCAATAAATAAATCTAAGCAACAGTATAACATATAAGGTATTTGTACCCTTGATGAACATTCATGGCTAGTCCTAAAATCATGCTACCTCCTGAGAAAGTGTCACAGGCTTTGATTTTCTTTGAATAAATTTCTACAGTATATTAGGATACATTTGAGAGGTATTAAAGATTTATGGAAATACCTATAGAATCCAGGTGAGGGAATACCCCATGATATTCATAAAATTTAATCTGATGCTATTGGTAAAAATCCTAAGTATCTTTGTGCTTGGGTAACCAAGGCTTTGAACATCCCAGGGAAGTACTGTGCATTGAGCTACATCCTATCTTTGATCAATCTTTCAAATCATTGCAAATATTATGGCTATGATGGTGTCATCATACTAGTAATAAAAGGTCATTTTTGAAGATTCTTAAAAACCTTGGTAAGCTATAATAAGGAGATTTGTTTGGAGTAATAGTGCTTTTATTCTAGTGTAAAGTTCCCTGTCTGTCATCTTAGGTAACAAAAAGATAACCTTCTGTAACTGTTTTGGAGAATTACCATTTTCTCTCATTCAGAAGAGTGGAGCTTACAAATAATTTTTCTGCATTCTGTGGTAATTATTACTCTTCAGTCTTTTTATCACCCTGAAACTTCAATCAAACCACTAACTAGAGATAAACATACAAGCCTGGCGTGGTTGTTCGTATCTGTAATTCTTGTACTGGGGAGGCAAAGATAGGAGGAATACCACAGATCTGAAGTCAGCCTGAACTACATAACATGTTCCAGGTCAGCCATGGCTACATGCAAAAATAAAACAAAATAAGCAAACAGAACCCCCAAACATTCAGGATTTCATCTCTGTAAGACCCTTTCCCCACGCTTGTTGGAATATTGACTAGCCTGACCTTGTACAAATGTTGTATAGCCCAGCACAGCTGATGAAAGTTCCCGAGTATAGCTACATGTCATGTCCAATAGATAATGGTTGATGACAGTCCCATCTAACTTTTGGTTCTTGCAAACTTTCTACCCCCACTTCAGACATGGCATTCTCTAAGCCTCAAGAGGTCATGAAGAAAGGAACCTAGGAGGAGTTGGAGAGAGGTAGTGAAGGATCGACTTGATCAAAGTAAAATGGATTAATGTGTGAAATGAAAGTAACTTAAAGATTTCAAAAAACACACACTTACTTATGCAGTTATAGAATGCTAAGACACACCATGATTCTGGAGGCTCCAGCCAGTGTCATTCACTGTTCTGCCCCCACCCTTTCTCTCTCTCTCTCTCTCTGTCTGTCTCTCTGTGCGCATGCACACACACACATACACACACACACACTCACAGTCTAGGTTGTCCATTGTCCCTATATAGATGCCATTATTGCTCGTAATCTGAAGCATGGACTTTAGCGTTTATTAGATTTAGAGACTAGCACTCAGTTTCCCAATTGTATGTTTGTTCCCACATGAATAATCTTGTGTAGCAGTGTCAACTGTATGGCACAATAACTAGCTCATGCTTATATTCCTCTTAGTGGACACTGCATTGTGTGCCTAACATGATTTTCTTAATTTCCAAAGCTCTATACATGAGGCACCATTACTTTCTCCATTTTATGAGTCACAGAGGCCATATACCTAGTCAGTTATAGACAATAGCAAGTGAAAGAGCTGGTGTGCAGACCCCCTGTCCTGGGCCAGGCTCTTGGCCTGTAAGTTAGATTCTTATTGCCTGTTTCTGGCAATAAGAGATAACAACAGTGATAATTAAACTTGCACAGCCCTTCTGTGTTCTGGGTGTAGCTCTGAGTACTTCACATGCATTTACTTATTTAACCCTCATAGCAATCCTAAGAAGGAGTTCACTTTTTTATGTACTATAGTTGGTGAATCTGAAGTACAGAAAGCCAACTACCCATTAGAAAGTCATACACAGTATATCTTTTCTAGCTGCAACCCACGGGTTGCCTTGGTTCATGGAAGGAAAAACAACGTCAGTTATGTATATAGGGTTGGCAAGAGGGAATGACATAAGAATCTGGTTAGAGGGATAAGTTTTAAGCAGCAGCATAAATAGGATTGCTCATCCTTTTCTATTTTCAATGTACATTTTAACTGAGTCATAAAAATATTTTAAAAAATCAAATGTTAATGGAGCATCAAGTAACTTGTTTGTTAGTTTTTTTTTTTTTTTTTAAAGACAGACTCTTATGTATCTCAAACAGGCCACTAACTTTCTATAGAGCTGAAGAATGCCTTGCCCTTCATTATTTGGATCCACACAGTCAAGTACCCAGTGTGCATCCTTTGTCTTATTGTTAGGAGTTAATATTTGGTAGGAAGTGCGTTGATTGAATGTCATTATTGGCTCACAGTATGTGTACAGTCAGGAGTCAGAAAACAAATAAGAAGTCAAGCCAGGCTATAAAACCTCAATTCTTCCCCAAGGCAATGTGCCTTACCCTCTCTGAGGATAAAGAGTAGGGTGGGGGGGAAGGTAGAGGGAATGGGAGGAGGGGAGAGTATGTAAAATTAAAAAAAGGGAGTTTGTTTTCTTTTTTAAAATAATAATAAAAATAAACACCTCAATTCTTATCTCTACTTCCTCCAGAAAAGCTCTACCTCCCTCCCTGAAGCTCCATAATTTCCCAAAACAGCAACCATCATCTGAGGACAATGCTCAAACACATGAACCCAGGGGTCACATTTCACATTTAAACATGTATATGTGTGTGTATGTGTGTGTATGTATATATACATATATGTGTGTGTGTAAAACCTGACAGAAAAATCACAAAAATAAATGATAAATGATGTCTTGCCTTTCTACACCCTTCAAATTCAAATTTTCCTTCTTCCCTCTGAGAGCCACTTGGCTTGTATGTCTGTCCCCATGATGACATCCAAACTTTAGACCTCACAGGCATCCTTTCCTGTCTACTTTATTCCTACACACATAATAGTTGCTGTGAGGATTTTTATGTCTTTAACCTTGGAGATCATTTTCAAAATGGCTTGGATGTAGCTCTCACAGGTATGTTTAAAGAGCCTACCCAGTACATTCTAAAATCTGTTTCTCCAGGAATGATCACTTACTTACATACTTACATGCTAACTCTGATCATTTCAACCCTTAAATATTTCTTAAATGTATGCCTTCCTGTCTCTGTTTATGATATATAATATATTAATACATACGATTATAATTATTTAATATACAATATATATTTATATATAATTTATAATTAATATAGATAATATATATTAATTTTTGTTCTTGTTCTTGGAAAAAGTGGTGTGCATCTCACTGCTTATAGGTCTCTGGTGGTGGAATTTGCTTTCTCTCTCTCTCTCTCTCTCACCCATAATGATATACAGATGAGGCCTCTTCTGTGGGAAAGGGGGACAATTTGGTTCTGGAAGGTTAGGGTTTCTAGGACTTTTCTTCTAATAGACATGTTTGTTCTCTTTTATGTTCATTGTAGATATTAATGTACCTTTCTCAAAGTTCACAGAAAAACTGTAGTTTTAGGCTGCGATTAACATTGATTGAACTTGGAGACTTGAGCATATTATGGCTGAAATATGCCCACTCCCTAAAACAGCAACCACACTTCTGATCTAGGCCTGCTTCTGAGAGAGCCACGAGGTGTTGGCGGCTAATGTGGCGGCGGTAAGGTGGCGTGTCCCTGCCTCCCGCCATGCCGCCTGCCCTGTATATGAAATTGTTGTGTTGCAGTCTATTTTATAGCTGAGGTTTTTATTTCTTCTTCCCTCTGGCTGTATTTTCCTTTGTTGTGAAACCTAATGCATACTTCCCAATATCAATCCTTTAACATCACACAAAATCTCTTTGGCTCAGCAAAGTCTTTAAATTAAACAAAAGTTAACACGATTGGAATGATTCAGTTATGCCAATGGCCTACTAATGTTTTCTAATATTTGGATTTGACTGTAATTAAGTTTTCCAAGAACTCTATCTTTGTTCTGATTTTAATAATGTTTCTAAATGACCCTTCATGTTTATATTGCAGTGTTTTGTGTTCTTAAAAAGAATTGCAGTCACATACCAATTTTTAAAACGATAAGTACTAGCCAGAATGGTTTGTTGTAAAATATGGTATACTACAGCTAAGAATAGAATGGGAGACAACGTTTTAAAGAAATATCCTAATGCCTTATGTGTTTACTGCCTTAAAATTATTCTTTTCTGTGTTGAGTGTTAGAATATGTATGAGGACTGTACATGAACAGAGGTTTTTAAACTCTAAGCCACACCATGGTGGGTTGTACCAGCAGTTCCTTCCATCTTGACAAAATATCAAAAATAATAGAATGTATTTTATCTCACAAGGTTGAGCATTGAGAGCTAGAATCTGGGCTTTGATGTCCTTTGTAGTATTATGCTATCTTCCACTGGAGTATGTCCAAATTAAAGAAATCCATAATCATGGGTGTAGCTGATAACACTTTCTTTTGTGTGAGTTTCTGGTTCTTCTGTACCTCAAGCACTGTGTACCCAAGTGAGTAGGACACTCTTGGCCTGAGGGAATAGGAATTATGTTCAGAGATGATGATGCACAGCTAAATAAATGTAAGACACTATTAGAGTTAACTGCCATCTTTTTCAAGCTGCCTGACAGGCGTCTCAGAGCTTAGCTCTTCAGGTTCAACTCTTAGGACTCAAATAGCTTAAGGCTGTAGTTCTCAGCCTGTGGGTTGTGACTCCTTTGTACAACTGTACCAACAACTGATCATAAGGGCCAAGACTATGTTAGGGGAATATGGAATATGAAGATATTGAATAACTATGACATTTTACAGATTAGCAAGAAGTCAGTTATGATCAGAAGATAGATATTAATCATCTACACATGTCGATTAATTATAATTAATAATCCACACATATGCATACAAGGGATATAGCACAGTAAGTGAAGAGAGAATGGTAGGTAGAAGTAGAAAATACACCAGTCCTTGGAGATTAGAATTCCATTACCCATTAAAGACCTAGGCTGCAACATTGCAGTTCTTTTTTTTTAATTGCACAAGTTTTTTTCTGAACACTTGCAATATTTAAAAGCAACATCCAGGCATATTCCACTGAGGTTTTATTATATAGAGAGATCTGTTTAATATCTAGATGTAAATCCTGATGGCTGCCACAGTTTCATGAGAAGTGAGCTCCTGGCAGAGGTGTGAGTGGACTACACTAGGAATTCCAAGACACTGGCCAGACATTATTCATGCGTTTTCTAGATCTTAAATTGTGCTTCATTCTCATTGTGTACAGGGAATTAATTCTATTCTGACTTAAGGTAAAAGCTACATTAAACAGAGAAAAACATAATTTTGTTTACCTTATACTAAGAATATAGTTCATAAGTGTATGGTGAGATTACTTGCAAAATTAAATGAAAAAATCTAAAGACAAAGTATTACAATGTTTTATTTTCTTGTATGTGCACAGTATATGTGTGAGTGAGAGATGAGTGTGTGTATGTTTGCATATGTGAATGGTGGTACACACATGTCTTGGCCTACTTGTAGAGGTCAGAGAATACCCTGGGTTTTGGCTAGAAGCAGGTCCTTCTTGTCATTAGTTGTCATGACCTGTAAGGCAGGTCAGCTGGCATTTGAGCTCTGTGGATTTACTGCTCTCTGTTTCCCACCTCAATGTAGGAATACCATGGTCATTGCTATTGCCCTATGCTTTAGGGGGGTTTTGACTCAGGTCATCCTGCTTGCATGGTAAGGTCTTTACATGATGAGCCATCTCCCTAGCCCACAATTTTTATTTTCTTATTTGTTAAATGTCCTATTCTATCAAACCTGCTGAGGGGAAACATTCAAAGACTTTGCTACGGTCAGCCCATGATCTGGCTCTGCTTTGCTGATAGTGAACTCTTCCTCTGCCCAAAGACAACAGCCCTGTTAGATGAGTTTCCATCCCTTCCTACTTTCAAGGCACAACTATGGCATTGTACATCTCTAGACATGTTAGAACTCCATGGATGAAACTTTGGCCATTCTATCTTCTAATGTTATTTTGCTTTGGTTTTCGACAGGGTCCTATGTATCTAGCTCAGGCAGGTCTTAAGGTTACATGGCTGAGTATGACTTTGAACTCCTGATCATTATGTCTCTACCTCCCAAGTGGAATTGCAGGCCACCAAGCCTGGCCTACTTTCTATTTAGTCAAATGTTCATCTTCCTTGCCTCTTAGGCAAGGGAGGAGTCTGGATTATTTTTTCCTTCCATGCTACGTTAAACCCGTAGACACTAGTGTGATAGGCTTTTACTCTTTTCACTGAGATGAAAGAAATACTAAAGACTGAATGGTTTAGAGTAAACAGCTCCCTGTTAAAAGAGGCAGTCTTGTCTTGTTCCTGACTGTTACAGTGTATGGAGCTGAACCCTGGCCACAGGAAGGCAGTCAAGCAAGTTTTGAGATGATATTGCTGAGATTGCTTAAGAGTTCAAAGCTGCTCAAAGACTTTTTAGCATCTTCATTTGACCCTGCTAGGAATAATTGACAGAAATATTAAGGGGCACTAATAAAGCGGGCCTCATTTTCTAGAGGCAATGGCTATATTGCTTTCCTATTCAGGATCTAACTTGTAGATTAGATTAGAAAATTCTTCAAAGTATGATATGATCAAGTATATGCTTAAGATCATCTGGAAACATTTAGAAGACATGAAGCTGGGTGGCAGAGACCTATTATCTCAGATACTCTAGAGTCTAAAACATCTTAAGTTTAAGACTGGCAAGGGTTGCAGAATGAGTGCAAGGCAAACATGAGCAACTTAGTGCTCAAAATAGTCCAAAGAGGGCTTGGGGTATAGCTCAGCAACACATGGCTAGTCCAGCATGTAGCAGACACTGGATTCAATCCTCACAATAGTAGTAGTAGTAGTAGTAATAATAATAATAATAATAATAATAATAATAAT